>JAQFVV010006210.1:1800000-2021140 GCA_028023455.1 Epiperipatus broadwayi
ATTACTTCTTAGCACTCTTCGGACCAAAAATTATTTAAAATTTGCTTCCACCATTCCTTAATAGATCCTTGTAGATGAGTATAGGCAGTAGCCATTTGCGCTCTTCTGTTAGCTGGTTTAATTGGAAATAAATCTCCAATCTATCGAGGTGTTGCATGTGAGTCTCTTCTGCCCTGCCTCCGAGTAGATGAATTTAGAGAAATTGATTAATACAACTAAAAGTCTCATAATTTCTGTGCTGTCCTGTGAATATTACATTCTCATAGCTTTCTTTTGGGTTCATATTTCTCATGGTATCCCTCTGGCTATCTCTATTAGATTCTTTTGTCCATTCTGTAAATCCGTTTTGTGTATTTTCCTTCATCTTAGCATAATCCATTTTATATTATTTATGATACCAACTATTTTTTACTGAATTTCTTGCATCTTCTTTTGAAGTTTTTCTTTGAGTAGTGAATTTTGAATTTGATCATCATCTCTTTTCACTTCTCTCACTTCCAATTTTTCCATTCTTTCTACTATAATTTGGACACTAATTTATTTTCACTAGATTCAATAGATATTTGGACTATTTCCTCTAAATATGTAATTTTCTTTCTATACACTTCATTTTCTGTTCTACTTGCTTTTGTATTTCAACTGTATGCTGCTTATAGTCTCTTGTACCACCTCAAATTTCTTTTTAATTCTTGATGCATTTCCTTAAATTCACTATCTCTCTTTTATTGTTTTTCTTCAAGTTTTTGTTGCATTTCTTCATCTCTCTTTTCTTCAAATTCTTTATCTTTTTTTTGTTGCTTTTCTTCATTTTTCAAATAATTCTATATCATTTTGTTGTTGCTTTTCCTCATTTTTTTTAAATACTTCTTTCATAAATTCACATAGCATTTCAATAATGAATATGTGTATGGTTTCTCTTCTGAAGGCTTTTGCATTATCTGAATGGGTTATTGCTCCACTGGCCCTGA
Organism: Epiperipatus broadwayi; assembly: GCA_028023455.1. Taxonomy (NCBI): domain Eukaryota; kingdom Metazoa; phylum Onychophora; class Udeonychophora; order Euonychophora; family Peripatidae; genus Epiperipatus; species Epiperipatus broadwayi. The sequence goes on from JAQFVV010006210.1 coordinate 1,800,969, forward strand.
TTCAGTTATTTGTATTGGTTATTGTGTTGCTGATGGATCCATTTTTAATTGTGTTTCCATCTTTCTGGTTATTGAATATGTTTTCATCAATATCTGTAGATAAATGTTCTATTACTCTCTTATTGATTATCCTCATTATTATTTTACTTATCCTTTTTCTTTTCCAGATTTACAAACTTAAATATTTTTTATTTATACACTATTATTAAATAAACACCCTTGTCACCAACTCTTCATATGCAATCTTCTATATATATATTTTAATGTACTGCTGTATTATTAAATATTATTCTGCTTACCTAGCCTCAAACTACAAGCTTTATAAAATGTTAATATATACACTTTTCTATAAGCGCTAATATTAATTCTCATTCCAAACATTTACTGCATGTTACTTATTATGCACCATAATATGCTCAATTTATTCATGCTCTCATATGCAGTACTTTATGTGACTATATTGAAGCGATCAGTGTGTATGCACACACAGAGATTCATGATAGTCGTTTAAAAATAGAATATATATATATATAGATTTTATAGATCAAATATTTGATTTTTCATTTTTTTTTGTTAGAAAAGAAGATAGATGCGTGTGTGTGTTATTGAATGAGAGGGCATATATGTATATCTTGTTTTATTGAAATACATTTTTTTAGTTATATATTTGTAAAAGAAAATATATATTTCCTTTGTTTTGTTTTTCCTAAAAGACAAGGTTGACTCATTCTTTCTTTGCAAATAACATTTTTATAATTCTATTTTTTTTAAACATTCATATGGAAATGTTAATTATTTATCATCTTTAAAGGCAGTTAAAAATGCAATCAAAATTTTCGTACCTTAATTTAATCTTAATAGGATTTTGCTAACTAGTTTAAATTAAATCATTCAACCAGTCTATTTTTGTTTCTAACAAAGGTTGAATATGAAGGCAGTTATGATATCTGTGTTAAAAAAAGAAAATTAAGAGTAAACCAAGACTAGACATAATTTTGGTTGTGCTGAGTAAAAGTTTTTTTTTATAAATACTGAGCTATTTTTCTAGACAGGCAGTGAAAGTCAAAGCAGTTAAAGTTGTTGGAGTCAAAAGTAAAAAGAAGAGTAAAAAAAAGTTTTTAAGAATTAAAGTGAAAGTCAAAGTTACTCTCTCTAATAGACATTGAACTTAAGCTGATGTCAGATAATCACCATGACCTCTGAGTAGACAAAGTTTACCTTTCCCCTCAGGGGAAATCTCCAGAAAGTGCATTTGTAGGAAGGAAAGAAATCTATTGATTCTGTGCTGCTGCTGCTGAGAAAATGGAGAACCAACTTTGAATCCAGCCTATCCTATGTCCAGTAAAGCCAAGTCGGTCCTGAAATAAGTGTGAACACATAAGACAGTTGCCTCATCAAAGTGACATCAACATTGCAAGTATGAACTTTTAATCCTTCAAGATAAAATAACTAAAATGCCTTCTATAAATAAAAAAAACTCTAGAATATCTAAATTTAAAATTGTCATATTTATAGCTGATCGGTAAAAGACTATATCTTTAAAAAAAAAGGGGATGTGTTTCAAAAAGACAGTGATATATATGAGTGTTTTAATTTTTTTATTATTATTTTTAACAAGTCAGTCTATGTTATAACTATATTTCTACTTATTAATGGTAAAAAAAAGATTTTAATGACTAATTTTAAATGGAACAAAAATTTTTTAAAGTTTATAAATATAGCTTTTATTATTCATTTTGAGATAAGCCACATATGTTTTTTTCGTTAATTATAAAAATCTACTTTATTGATTAATTTTATTTATGCCAAACCCAGCCAAGTATGGGACAAAATGATATTATTACTATCAAACCGATTTTTGCATAAATTTATTTGTTTGACTCAAATCTTAAATGTGAGAATAATAATTATTTTATAATTTTTAAAGTAACAAACTTGAATTCCTTAAATCATTTGTCCAATTCTTGCTGGGTAAAATGTCATTTTTTTTTTTTTAAAAAAAAGAGGAAAAAAAATTGAATTAAAATCCGCCCTCTACTCGTATATAGTAAATTACAATGCCTTGTTAACGAAATTAAGAATATAAATGAGTGTTAAAAATCATTATTTAGTTAGTTTGGGTTTGATTAAGATTCTTTATGACAATTAAAGGAAATAATATACATGCGTTTATTTATATGTTAAAAAATAATAATTATCATGCTTTTTCTTAAATATAAAATGGGCAATAATACTTGTTATAAAAGTATGTGTTCATCTCACTATATATATATTTAATGATGCATACATTCAGGGAAAAAGTATTATCTCAGCAGTAGTATTTTTTTTGACACCTTAGCAATTTACGATAATTTTATATTTAAGTTCATGGGCATTTTATAGCCTATAAAATATGGTTGTCTTAAAATTTCCCATTATTACTTATTAAAATTTAAATACAGGCTTAGGAAAATATCTATACAGATATGAGTTAATGCTTTTTATGGGCAAATATATCAGTGTTGCTTAGTAGAAGGCTTTTAATAATGAATATATGTCGAGTAATGCTATGCGAGCTGCCAGACGGATATTTTTACCAGTCCTGGAGATAGCCGTGTTTTTGAGCTGATAAATAGGTACTGTATCACGATAGGGATTCAAAGCCCACACTCCAGTTCCTACACATGCAAAGCTGACTGTGAATGTGTTTTCATAGGAACTTATCTATATATTTTATTGCTCGATAAAGGAGATTGGCCCATGTTTGCCAATGCCACTAATAATATAGCCAGCACAGGATTCAAACCCAGATGCCACTGTCTTCTGTAATTAATTTCTTGATCATGCCTGTTGGTAATGCTGGGTGGAATAGATAAACCATATTTATTATTTAACTGTTAATAATAAAGGGAGCTAGAATTATGCTTTGCTCCATAACTCCTGCTGGGAATACTAAAAGTAAATATAATAATAAAAAATATACTTAGCTTCCCTTATGTATGTAAACATGCACATAAATTTATTATATATATATTTCTGGCCTCTAACTTAATATAACCAGGTATTGTGTTTACTCTTGACAATTGGCATACTAATTTTATAGTGTTTTTGATCAAATATTATCATTATCAACATAAAAATTGGTTTTTTATGCTCACACACAAATATCATACTGATATTTACTATTTGTGATAATTATTGTTTTTGGTTCATAAATGTTGTTGTCATTATTGACAGTATGATTTCATTGTGATGCTCACACACATCTAATACTGAGGTTTAATATTATTGTTTCTGGTTCATAACTTCTGTTGTCATTGTAATCAATAACTGATGATTAAATATTGTAATCAATAACTGATAGTTAAATATTGTAATTATTATTTCTGGTTCATTTGTCATGTCCATACATGGATCATAATAAGATCCAAACATTATTATTGTTATTTCTATCTTTTGTTGAATTTGTGATAATAAATCAGGTATATCTATACAGCTGTCATGTCATTCCCAGGTTCATCACATACACCCAACTATATCCACCGTTAATTAAATAATCTATGTATATTCAACACCTATGAAATAATATTCTGAGCTGCATCAAAGTATTTCGCGAGTATCTTAGATTAAGTTGATTATTCTAGTGCATGACAGGCTGAGTTTGAATTGATAGAGTCCTTGTTTTACTCTGACTACCGGGACCGAAGAAAACGATGACCATTAGTAGCATCAGGAGCGTTGGTTGGATAGTGGAGGTTTTAGAGCACTGGCAAATAGGTTAAAGCTTAGTACTGTTCCGCGACTACCATATCCAGAACATGCTGGGTTTAAAGTACTTTTGCTAGGTCTCTGAATCTTGTTGGCTGATCACACGATTCTATATAGAAGTGAAGTTGAGCAAAAGAAAGGGATGTTCAGGCCACATGATTGATTGTGCCAAATTTGCAAGATAATTTTAACTAAGAGTTGAGTACAGATAAAGTAAATATTTATAAATAGTTAATATGATTTGAATAAAAATGGCTAAAATTCAAATATATGAAGTAATATCAATCAAACATCTGCGATGATGATTTAAAACCTAGCAGTGAAGGTTAAACTAAATATAAGTCTTCCCACAAGTATTCTTAATTTGTTTTTGTAGTTCTAATAAAAAAAAAGTGCCAAATACTCTAAATAGAAAGTTTAATCTTGGAAAACTAATCATCATTATTTATAAATTATTAACGTTATTCTTGCATATCTCCCAGTGGATTGCATGATTTCTCAGGTTGTGGATATTATTAATAGCATAATGTTTGGATTAATACAATAAATATATAAAATTATTGCTTATATATTTACAACTATTATTAAGTATACCAAATACTAAAGATAATAAAATAATAAGTATTAGAGATATTTTTAACTTAAAGCCTTAGAATAATTATATTGGCAAGATCTTATCAAGTGCAAAGTTTAAGCAATTTCAAACCATAGTTTTCTGTAGATATCATTCTTTTACTATATTTTTAAATATTTTAACTACTTCATCTAAAGACAGTAGTTATTCTTCTTGGGCACTGAGTAGCATTGGTAATGTTAGATAGGGTATACATTAGTTCTCTGTAGGTTTTACAGCATATCCCACTTCTTTCTTCACAGCATGATTAACATAGGCAATGGCTGGTTTTTAGCAAATTTCAACATTAGTCTTTGAATACAATTGCATCTCCAAGTTTTTTGATAGGTGTAGTTTTGGCTGTCTAGCCATACATAGTAGATAGTTTTCCACTAGATATTAGGTCAGCATAATTTAAAATAGTCACCAAGATACAGTTATCCAAGTTATTTAGTGGTAAACTATTTTATTCAGTGGTCTCTCTTCTCTGCATGGAATTACTGCAAAACTGCTTTTGGAGTCAAGGCATGGAATAGACTAGAGTAAACTGTTGTAGTTGCTTGTTTCTGACCTATTGATACTCTACTTGCTGTTGTTTACCCTTAATGCTGTACTCAAATATTTTCCAAATATCAAATTTATCAAAAGCAAATTACAAGATTTAACATCTGTTTATCTACAACATGTTTATTGATAAACATTTTCTTCATTCCTTTCACAACATATTGCGGAAACAAATGATTTTACAAATATTTTTAAAATGATATTATTATTTAATAATCAAATGAACAAAAGAAAATATATATATATATATTCATTTTTATGCTTATTGTATGTGTAAATGTATAAATATAATTATTTTATTGATTATTGAAGTAAAAATATGTTTATGTTATTCTGGTATTCTCTTTATTTTTACAAATGGTGTTTGGTTCCTATTGCATGTTGTCACAACTCTGATTGCTGGAAGTTGGAACTAATCATAGCGTTTGACACATTTTTACATAAAACCTAAAGAAAACTGTAATCAGTTAATCTCTAGAATATTTTAAAATCTGTGGAAAACATCTAGCAGTGAATTTATACAGTATTGAAATTGTCACCTTATCTTATAACTACTCAGATGTTAAAGTAACATTTTAATCACCTCTTGTAAATATAACTATTGGGTAGTAGTGCAATATTGAGTATCATTTAATTAAAAACTCATGACATATAAATTTGACCAATGTAAATTTGAGAATCATTAAAAAATATATAATAAAAAATATTTTGTTATTTGTTCTGATTACTAACAATTAATTTAAAATAAATCTGTACTATTTAATTTTTACAATTAATTTTTTCCAATTACATTTATCATTTGGCAACTATATAAAATGACAACTTTTATATGAAATGTGTAAATGCAAACACTTTGACTTCAACAGAGCATAGCGAGTAGTATGAAACTATGGTAAGACTTAAAATTAATAATATAACTGCTTTTAATGAAATGTCTTCCCTACGAAAAGGAAGTTTAAAACTTCTAAACATCATATGATCACCATCTCTTATGCTAGTACTACTGTATGGAGAGTTTTGCCTGTTTAATAAGTTTAAAACTTATTCATTATTATGAGCGCTTAAAGCGCACAAGAAATTTCAAATTATAAACATCCAGGTTGAGGTTAAGATTAACGTAAATCTATGCAGGTTACGCATGCTCTTTTTACACATTCGTTTCCATCTTTGACTGTACTTTCCAGAAAGGTAAATTTTATTTTTCTAAGATAAAAAATAAAAATTTTATAATTTTTGTGATCTAGTAGATTGAATTTTTTTGTCTTTCTCTCATTTTTTTGATAGTTACTGGAGATTGGAGAACATTTTAGCATGAAAAATATATCGTTAAAAGTTTTACTTTTTCTGTTATATTTTGAAGAAAACGTTATGGGGGCCTAATGGTAAGTATTTTTATTTTTCTATACTTTTTAATTATTATTTTAGTATGTGTTTTTTAATTATTATTTTATTATATATTTTTAATTATTTATATATATTTGATAATAAATATATGAAAAAATTACTATTGAAATTAGCATAAAAAAAAAAGAGATCATGATTATTTGCATTTTTTCTATGATGTGAGCTTGGGTCAGTATTTGAATTAATTGATATGAGACAAAAATAAATAATATTTTGAAAATATAATGACTTGATTTAGCTTTTTCTATAATTTGTTGTCTGCATTTTAATAATAGTAAAAATAAGCAAATGCTAAAAGTAACGATTTTGACAGTACATAGACTTAGACCGATTATAAACTATTGCAATATAAATTTCAAAGCTGCATATTTTTTAATTATTATTTTATTCATATATATATATATACATGATAAAAAATATACGAAAAAAATTACTATTGAAACTAACATAAAAAAAAGAAGCTTGTGATTCTGTACATTTATATCGCGAATTATCTGCATTTTTTGATATGATGTGAGCTTGGATCAGTATTTCAATTAATTGATATGAGACAAAAATAAATATATTTTGGAAATATAATGACCTGATTTAGATTTTTCTATAATTTCTTATCTGCATTTTAATAATAGTAAAAAATACGCAAATGCTAAAAATAATGATTTTGACAGTATATATATATAAACTACAAACTTATGTACCTCAAGCTTAACTCTATAATGAATTTAGTATTTCATTACTTTTTATTTTATTTCATATATAGTGATTATTTTAGTAGTACTTTTATAATATTCAAATTATACTAATTATTAAACTACTTGTTATAAGGAATGTTATTAGGGATGTCTTATACATTGCAAACCCCTGTATGGAAATGCATTTTGAAGGACTACTGAAAAAAATGAAAGGTACTAATGTCTTTATTCTATGAAGTTTTCAAGTGATGGATTACCTAAGTGTTATTATATACCAATTTTTTAGCAACTTTATGAATCCAACTAACCTACTAACAAAACAATAGTTTTAAGTTGTGTGCATAATTTTGAATTTATAAAATAATATGAAAATAATTATTAGAAATATTAACTTTTATTCTATTTTTTTATTACTCTGAATATCAATAACTATATTTTTTTCAACTTAATTATATTCCATGGTGTTTTATGTTTCAAAAATATATATTATGTCATTTTTGAGTAATATAAACTTAATTCATGATAAAATTTGTGGCTTAACATAAATTTTTAAATATTCAATATGGCCACTTCAACACTGAAAGAGTTAATAGATTAAGTACCTATTTTGAAAAGTAGATCAAATAAAAGATATATGGTGTTTGATTTGCTGTAAGATATAATCTAATATCTTCTATTCCTGAAATTACTTAATATGTCAATAAAAAGCTGACTAGTATTAAAAGTGAGTTTAGGCAATGGTATCTGCACTCATTTTATTAATGTGTATGCTATAATATTATATTAAAGAAAGATTTATTCCTTATTAGATGGCATTAATATTTAAATGTCATTAAGAATTACTTTTTTTTCTCTTAGGAATATATTACTAAGTGAACCAGATCTTAATTATAAATACACAATAGAAAATAATGCATCACACAAAAAACCATTGTAAGTAATGCTTCAGAATTACTAAATTGCAGTAAAGAAAATGGATACTGATAAACCGGACTTCAAGAATGCAAAAAATGTCTTAACATATTATTGCTGTGGGAAAAATGTCAATTGTCATATCTCACTTTGCCTTCAAATAATGGACTAGTCCAGATTCCTTTCTTATCATGATCAGATTGCGCATTCATTGCTGCTAATCAATATATATACATAAAAATAATGCACAAACAATAGCAACATTAGGCTAATAGACAATGATGCTCACTGAATCCAAATGATTCCATTAAGGTTGAAGATCTGGCAATAAATAGTCAGTCTTTCTGAAGGTAAAGAGAAAATGACAGTCAAACCTGTATGACAATATGCATTCTCCAAAGAACTGTTAAACCTGAATAACAGTAGCCTAGTTCTCCACAAAAGGTCGAAGGAAACTCCTAACTTTAATAGCAGTGATCATCCTTCAGACTATAGCTATTTAAGCTAACGGTTAACGCAGTGAGGCAAGGACTGGAAGTTGCCAGAACCAAAGCTGTAAATACAGCTGGCTGTCAAGTACAATTGGATTGGATAGAGAAATTTTTAACAGCTGATACAGTTCCTTCTTCAACAGTTCTCATTAGAACTAGTAGCTATACCCTGCTAGATAGTAGCAGGTGGAGTATAGCCATCATTACTTAAATCTGTAAATATATTAGAAATCGAGTGTATGTTTGTATCTACATATTACTAATAAATATTTTATTAAAAAGGATGTATACTTGTTTGTATTTATGAGTAATCCAGACTAAACACAACAGATTTGGTGCAGTTTGACAAAATAACCCCCCCCCCCCCCATAATTGGAAAAAAAAGATTCAAACAAAATTGACTGCAAAATGTTATTAACATGCCAATAAAATTTTTGTTAAATCAATCAAAGAATGTTTACTCTTAGATTACAGACAAAAATTTTGTCTTTATTGGAAATTGACAGTTATGTGAGTGGTGACTCCCATAAATTAAAAGAATGTTTTTCTCTTACATGATATAAAGAGGAGAAAAATAAAAATGACTAATATTGGCTCAACAAAAGCACTCGATATGGTCTAGCCAGAGAATTGACCAAACTATAAAGATCAAATAATTTTTTATTTATGGGCTAATCAGATCAAAAGGCCTGCATTGACCTAAGTCATCTCTTATGTCAATAAGCGGACCCTAGACTTATGAGCCCTTAAATCACAAACATTGTCAAAGATACAAGCTGACCTAGATTTTGACAAGGCATTATCTCTAATAACCATCTTTTTTACTCCTAAACTCTTAATGATAATATAGAGATATTATTTCAATCTTTGTGTCCAAGGGGAAGAAGAAAAGGCTAGAGATTTTGCTTTAGAATTCATTTATTAGCATTAAAATGCGATTTTAAAGAATTCCTTAACAAAGTTCTTAGAGATTGTTTTATCTGTGGAATAATGGATCCTAACATAAACTCTGAATTGGCTTTGTGTCAAGCAACACTAGCAGAAACAATAGCTAATTAAGCAAAAGCCATTGAAAAAAATAAATTATAATATTCAAAGTATTGAGCAGAACACTGGGTTGGTCAAGCACCTAGCTGACCACTCAAATAAATCAATGAGTAAAAAGCATTGTTACAGATGTAATGAACCGATATGTGCACACACAGAATGTCCACACTGCTATACTCTGTGTACATATTGCAAGTGTGTCAGTCATATGAGAACTGCTTGTTTTATAATGAAACAAGTAGTAATGACAGAATAGATGAATCCATTCCAAAAAGCAAAAAAGGCAATTTAAAGTCAAAAAAACAAATTGCCCCCATAACCAACATGAGAAATAGTGACTCTATTTTCAAACAGTTATTTTTAATGATACACTGGTCACAATGGAACTCCACAGTGTCAAACAATATCTAGTCTATCATTAGTAAAAGTAATAATTTTTTCAGCTGCATCTTATTAGCAAATCAATAACTGGTTACCAGGACAATCAAATACATTCTTGGGATAGACGAGTCAAAGTTATGATGCCTAATAAGACTATACATCTACTGCTGGTTGTAGCATCAGGTGAATATAGCAATTTATTAGACCATGACTGATTCAGTCACTTACAGTGACAAAAGTGAACCAGCTCATAACTAGAAGTAAATTAAAAAGGGTTTATCCAGAAGTAATTATTAATCTGAGGTTGAACCCTAAAAGATTGCACAAAACTATAAGTGCAAAAAAGCGGATAGGTACTCATACCCTATGCCGCATATTCAAGGGCACCATCAAATGGGTTCCAGAAGTGGTGGTAGGACTTAAAGGACATCAAACAGTAGTGGTTAAAACTGCCAATCGACAACATTATCATCACAATAACTAACTTCAGTTAAATGAACCTACAGTTCCATGACCAGTTACGAGTAAAGCCTCACTAAATGAAAATAAGTGGCAAGCCAACACTGATGTGGCATCAACCAGCTATATGGATCCACAGCTTCAAGACCAGCCATCTGAAAAACCATATCAGATGAAACAGTCGCAATCTACCAGAGATAAATCATCAGCCAGCTGTAATGATCTTTCAGTTCCAAAAACTCCAAATGATGATAATAGTGAACCTATTGAGAACATTGCCAAGCCAGAAAAAGCAACAAAGCGAAGAAATATCTTCCAACACACATGCATGACTATGTTTAACAGGGCTAATTTTAGCCAGGGAGAGGGAATGTCATCTTACCTTGTCTTCAAATAATAGACTAGTCTAGATTACATTCTTATTGTGATTAGATTGAGCATTCATTGCCGCTAACCGATGCATATACATAAAAATAACGCACAGCCAATAGCCAATGATGCTCACTGAATCCTAAAGTTTCTGTTAAGGTGGGAATCTGGCAATAAGTAGTCAACCTTTTTGAAGGTAAGGAGAGAATGATTGTCAAGCCTGAAATGTGCCACAAAGAACAACTGTTAAATCTGAATAACAATAGGTAGTTTCCATATATAGTCGAAGGAAACTCCTACTACCATGAACAACTGTGATCATTCTCCAGACTATAGCTATTTAAGCTAATGGTTAATGCAGTGAGGCAAGTCCATGTGTAGAACTGGAAGCTGCCAGAAGCAAAGCCACCTCGAAGCAAGCGGTAAATACAGCCAGACGAATCGCTGTACCTACTCATGAGGCAGGTTGTCAAGTACAGCTAAAAGTAGGTAGAGAAATCTATAAGAGCACATACAGTCCCTTCTTCAACAGTTCACATTAGAACTAGTAGCTATACCCCGCTAGATAGTAGCAGGCAGAATATAGCCATCATTATTTAAATCTGTAAATATATTAGAAATTGAGTGGATGTTTGTATCGATATATTACTAACAAATATATTATTAAAATGTATATATACTTGTTTGTGTTTATATGAGTAATCCAAACTAAACACAATAGCAATTTAAAAAGAAAGTGCAAATTTAGAAATAAAAAATGCAATATTTGTAAAACAGTAGACATTTAGCTGCTGTCTACCACAATAAAGACAGAAATGTTAAAACAAGAATAACGCTGGACTATAAATCTGGAAGAGGGAGAGTAAGAAGTATAAATTGTATAAAGAAATTAAACAATGTGAATAATGACCATATTGTAATGGATGAAACTTATTTAAGCAGAATATTAGCATGGAAATAGACAGAGTGAGACTATTATTATTATCTTATAAAGATTGGAAAAAAATTAGTAATAAATATAACAATCCGGAGATAGTGATACTTAACGGAGAATAGGAGACTTAAACACAATCTACACCACAAGGCGCCACTAGGCATTTGAACCTAGAAAATTTATAAAGTAGGCAGATACGTAAGTAAAAAAAAAAATAAAATTTTTTTTTATTTATATATTTCGATTCCAGTCGCTAGCCCATTGTCACTAGCTCAGTGGAATAGCAGAGATTTATATTTTATAATAAATTCTTATCTAAAAATATATAAAAAAGAATAAAATAAGCCACTGCCAGTAATTATACACACAGACATTTATTTACGCACATATATATATATAAAATTTAACATTATTATTTTAGTATGTTTACTTTAACATTTAACATTATTTTTAACTTTTATTTTAGATTTTAATTTACATTTTAATTTTTATACTATTATAAGTTCGCACAGATGGATTTATAAGTTTGTTTTATAATGTTGAGTATAGATCGGTTACATAGATTTCCCGGTTAAAAACATTTCAAAATAAACATAAACGATCAAAATATAAAATCATTGGTGGAATTGCAGAGGGAAATTTATAAGTAACCCAATAGCTTTCATCATAAGATGCCGCATTGACACTAATAACTTAAAAGACATCCGAATAAATACATTTTAGATACTCACCGTAAGGTATCATTATTTACTGAATGTCTATATATTTTGATTAAATATGAAAACCAAAACATAATTAACCGATAACGAATCCATGCAAATGTATATACCCAACTTAAATTTAATGCATTTTTATTTAGAGTGTCGAGTATGAGTAGACTACATAGATTTGCATTTGAAAAGAAAATATTCTATCCTTATTTAACCTTAAGTCAAAAGTTCGCAGTCAAACCAACGTCAATCCATCTGATATATCGATGCATTCAATGTAATACGAATACGACAGCACAAATAGGTTAAGAGAAAAAATTGACTCTCGCCAGATAGGAATACTACATCTATCTGACGATAAGAGCAATAAAAAAAAACTCCATAGGAAGGAACAGCGTTCTACATCTTATAATCCCTTCCATAGGCAAAACGGTTGTGTGCGGCATAAACAGCAATTCTGCACATAGCGAATCTCGTATTACATCTACTAATTACACCAATATATCCAATCCATTGACCCAATTCAACTACAAAATGAATAACCTAAGATTACCCTCCCCTAATATAACTTCACAAATCTATATAGCCATTCACGCCCGACTTAAATTTAACATTTATATAAATCTAATTTAACAGAAAACAGAAATCATAAGAAAAACTTAAAAGAACAAAAAAAATAAATAAATGGAAATGATTTTAAAAGGAAATAGATCAAATAAAAAGAATTAATAAAGAATTTAGTTTGGTCAGCTAGGATTCTATTTCTTAAAATTAAATACTGGGAAAGTTTATATTTTAAAGTTCTTAGTGTTTTCAAATGAATATTCATTTAAGTTCATAATGTGCTTACGGTTTTAGAAATGTTCATCCTTTACAGTTGCTTGCCGTTTGGAATTCAGCGTTAAATTTCCCCAATGATCCTGTGGTCCTCATATACAAGAAAAGCGATGTTTCATTTTCCTTTTTTTATAACAACCGAAGGAATTGAAAGCGCATCTTTCAATCCCTTCATCTCCAACTCTCTGACTTAACACATCTCCGTCTTCTCTTAACTTTTCTTTACTCAACTAAAAATTTTATTATCAAACTTTTTCTTTTATATGTAACTTTAGGATCCAATGGAAATTATGTCATCGATGATGATGATCCTTCCGTTGAGGTCCGATTTCCCGATGGATTTCTCTCATTTGCTATTAGTTTCTATTGTTTTCCTATCTGACCATTGCTTATACATTTAAATGCTCAAGGCTAGTTCACTTTGACTAATTAAAATAATCATTTCCATTTTTCAATAACATTAATTAATTTGTTTTCAAACTTAAAGATATATTTTTATCTCTAAATCTTTTTTAAGTTTTTGCTTTTAAAATACTTTTTCTATTTTTAATAAAGTTTTATTTTAATAATTTTTTTTTCATCTGTGCGATTTTATATATATATGAGTTTAGTATAGAATTTTAATTTTCAATTTTTAATTCTTAAAAAGGAAGTTTTATTTGCGAACTTTTATTCTTTTCATGTTTACTAATAAAAAAACAATGTAATGTCGTCTGTGCCCGTTACAATAAGAAGAAAATGTCACTTGTGAAAACTGATGTTATTGCTACAGACATAAATGGAAATAAGAAACATATGCATGGAAAAATGACTGCATCTGTAAAATTAAATTCTAAGAGTAAATTTTTACGACTGTATATCACCAATAAAGATTTTAGCCCATTACTAGAGAAAGTCATTCTGTTCTTTGGGAATTCACATAAATGCTATTAAGAGTACAACTGGAAACTAAAGTAAAAGTAATGAAAAACGCTGAATAACCTAGGAATAGAAAAGATGTGAAGGCATTTTTAGACTTATTGAACTCTTTCAAGAGCTTTCTAAAAGTCTCATGTGTTATTACCTTTCAGAAAGTTAAAGTCCTACTTAAATCCAAGCATGTGCTCAACTTACCTCATCAAGGTCATCCAGGAGATGTCCATAAAGCAACTCAATCCCTGGTCCACACTGAACCAATGAATGGATATATATTTTTAGTAGTTATAGACTCATATTCACATTAACCTTAAGAGTATCATTAGAGCACTGAAAGAGATCTTTGTAAACCATGGTTATCTTGTGAACATTGTAACTGACAGAATGGTTTTGGATTATCTAGCCAATAAGGGAATACGCCATATACATACCCACCGTTTTTTATCCAGAATCTAATGATCTCATAGAAAAGGCATTTCAACACTTAAAATCTACTTGAATAAAACTTGTGCAAAGATATTAAGAAAGCATTAATAGATGCAGTGTTTTACCAGCACTTTACTCTGTGAATAGCGATTAATGAGACACCACCCGAATTGTTAATTCGCAAAAAATTCTGTACTCATCTTCCTAAATTATTCCTTGCTTCAATTGAAAATATAAAAGAGTCCATGGATTATAAAAATTTTAAAATAGGAGAAAGCATTTGGATAAATAATATTTTAAAAAATAATGGTTACTACTGTTTACAGCCACCATGAGTAGTAGTCAGGTAAAGATCGGCTGATGAGCAGAAATAAATGTAAATTTGGAAATAAGGTTATTATGACAAAATACTGACTTTATTACTGCAGGTTACTAATAGCAAGATTTTACCACACAATGTTTAATATATATATATATCAATATTACTACTTATGAAATATACGGCCTCGCAAGGCATATATAAATTATAATAAAGTCGATATGACCTGTATAGTCCCTAGGTTCACTTTGGTACCTTCAGTGGTGGAGTTCACTGGGTCTCTCCATATACTTGGGCCATTATGTATCTTGTGTCAGATCCTGATTCCCTTTATCTGTGAGCTTTTATAGCTTCCTGCTGATAATGAAATGTTCTAAAACATAATTAATTATTATTGTTCCTTATCTTTTTTAAATAATCATTTTGTAATCTGGAACTGCTTATTAACTTTTTAATCTTAACATTCGTAACCTTGTAATAATTTATTTCTTTAAGTTCTAGATATATATGTAGCACCTTCTCCAATTGAAAATTACAAATTTCAGAAGTCTCACATAGCCTTTCACATAACTGGGTTCCTTCATGATTCTTTGGACCTACACGGGGTTACTTCCTTTTCAACAAAAATGTCCTTGTCTGCTTTGTACTCTTCATTTAGGTTACTCAATAACTTTTGATCTGGGAGAATATGCAATATCTTTTTGTGGATCTTTTGCTCATTTGGGTTAGATATCACTATAATGAGTCTTCTCTACTGGCATCAACGCTCTATTGCTATTTAAATCATTTAACTCTTGTTCCACTTTAGCATGAAGCTCAAAGGGAACTTTTCTAGGTCTGCAAATCACAGGAATTGCTCCATCTTGCAGGACTATATCGACTGGCGTAGTATTGATTTGGCTCACTTTTTCCTCAATAGAGATCTTTTTAATCATACATATTTCTATTCCAAAAACATCAAACCATTCCTTACCTATACCGCCTTGTACTATATACAGTGGTAATCTAGGGACCTTTCTTTAAATTTCTACGCTTACTTCTACTTTCCCTAATATTTTCATAATATTACCACTTGCATTTTTCGCTCTTGAACTAGTTCTCATTAACATAGGGGGGTTCACACAATTTTATGTTACCATTTCCCAGTCTTTGACAGTCATCATTGATATGCCCAATCCATTTTGACATCATGAATTGGTCGCAACAAGCCAACAGGATATAGATTTCACATTTCTGCTTGTTTCCCCTTAGAAAAATGGGTGATACACTATGATCCTTTTTCCCATTAGACCTACACGCTTTCTCTAAATGACCTACTTTGCCACAGGCTCTACAATGCTCTTTGTTAAATCTACCCTTACATGCCATGTGACCTTTTTTTGCACAACAATAGCAAATAATTTCCTTCGACTTATGCTTAGGCGGCTGATATTTATTTCCAGTTTTTTGTATAAATGCACTACATTCATTATTATTGGTAAAATTTCAAAATTCCCTTGATTGGTCAAGCACTATCTCATGGGCTACTAACATTTTCGTTGCTTCTTCATATGTCCAAGTCTCTTGAGGCCAGTAGCTACTGCCTCAGCCTATCATCAAACATCCTCCAAAATAGTTGTTCCAGTACAGCATCCTCTAATGCA
The DNA here is from genome assembly GCA_028023455.1 of Epiperipatus broadwayi. Classification (NCBI taxonomy): domain Eukaryota; kingdom Metazoa; phylum Onychophora; class Udeonychophora; order Euonychophora; family Peripatidae; genus Epiperipatus; species Epiperipatus broadwayi. The sequence goes on from JAQFVV010006210.1 coordinate 1,817,432, forward strand.
TCCCATAACTATAGCTCTTAGCATGTTCTCTCAATGCTTGATCATAGTCTCATATGCATTCCCCTTTATTTTGTCATCTATTTCAATAATGGAGCCATGCTACATACTTAGAGGGCTTGGGGCTAAAATAATTATTTAGTTTTCCAACTATTACTTCGTATGGCAATTTTTCTGGTTCTTCGTAATCACATAACCAATTTGTGATTTCTATCACTTATTGCCCAGCATAACATAACAAAGTGGCAACTTTAATGGGGTCGCTGACAGTCCCATTAATAAAAAAAAAATTCTCAATCCTTTTGAGATAAATTGGCCAATCAGCAGGACTATTCACATTAAACTCATTTATTGTCACTTGCAGCACAGTCGTCATCTTAACTCTTAATCCGAACAACTAATAAGTAAAAAAAATTTCCCCAATTTCTGAATACACAATTCTATTATGATGTTACAAGTTGAGTTCTATCCTGTTGAGACTGCACCAGTTTTTTGCTGTGTACAGCCACCATGAGTATGACAAAATACTGACTTTATTACTGCAAGTTACTAATAGTAAGATTTTACCGCAACGCTTATCAATATTATTACTTATGAAATACATGTCCCCGCAAGGCATACATAAATTATAATAAAGCCAATGTGGTCTGTATAGTCCCTAGGTCCACTTTCGTACCTTCAGTGGTGGAATTCATTGGATCCCTCCATACACACAGGTTATGTATCTTCTGTCAGCAATCATCAGCTCCAACGATGAGAGTGTGTGATAAACCCGATATCTGTGAGATTTTATAGCTTCCCGCTGATAGCGGAATGTTATAGAACATAATTTTTATTATTCCTTATCTTTTTAAGTAATCATTTTCTAATCTGGAACTGTTTATCAACTTTTAAATCTTAACATTTGTAACCTTGTAATACTTTATTTCATTAAGTTTTAGATATATATATAAGTTACCAGGAATAGTATTGTAAATCTTATCTCTGCAAATTAGATAGATACAAGTGGATAATGGAAAAAATATTTAAAAGACATATAAATCACTTAAGGCCTCATAAAAGTGAGTTATTAGATACCAATAGTATTAATGTAAAGTCAGCTGATAATGGTGAAAAGTTTATTGAAAAGAAGTGCATATTGATCAAGCTGGAACGAATGATTCAATAAGGGATTAAACTGCAGAACCAGCTGAAAATCATGATACGTCAAGTGAGCTGCTACCAAAAGAAGGGACTGTAATTTCACAAGAACAGTTTCCCTAGAAGAAACTATGTTCACAGAAAACCTGCAACATTAAAAAATTACAATGCAAATAAGAGCTTTATTTCTGGAGTATGTGGGAGGAGTGGACTGTGTATCTTTGATATGAATGCATAATTGTAAATAAAGATTATTTTTACTAGGTAATACAATAAATTATCTTCTTATTGTACTAAACTACTCTAAAGAAATCTGCATATGTCAATCATACATTTAAATGTAAATTATGCAAATGAGGATCAGATGATAATAATTGGATCCTTGTATAAAAATCTCTGCTAGGATTAATGAATAAGCCAATGTATATGATGTAGAAACCAATGAATGTGTATAATTAAGAGGCTAATACATGTGAAATGAAGCAATAAGTGCAACTACAGTTCATATATTACAGTGGCAACAGAAAATTTGAATAATAGTTTTATACTTATAATGGATTTACGTTCCTAGCATATACATGTCTATTACATTATTTATGAATGGAAGTGTGAAGAATTTTCTTCAATTAATAAGCATTGTAATATATAAATCTTTCCTCGTTATTTTTTTCTTATTTTTTATTGATATTAAATAAATTTATTTTGTAACAATAAACTCGTACTTAGATTTAATCTAAAATTCACCAATACTGCTCGACTGGTATTCAAATACCCTCAGGATATTTCAAAAACAAATTAATTTCTGAATCTAACAGAGATGATATTGAAGCAATGGATCTGAAGTCCAATCCATGCTTCACATCTTCCTATAAACTTAATTAATATTGTAGACCTAAATTAAGTTTATAGTTCAATATCAGCAGGGTTTTGCATTAGAGTTAAAAATAGTTATGCTTATTAAATGTGTATTACAGTTAAATATTTTATTTTAAATAAATTTCATTCTATTGATCAAAATTGCTTAACCTATTAGTCAAACATATATATACATCTAGCGTATATATATGAGGTAATGCAAAATTCTGCTGAGATAAAATGCTTATTATATTGTAAAATAAAAATATATTGTTGTTCAAATTTTATTAAAATATTTAGTATGGTTTGATTTTGAGATAAGCCCACCAACATTTCTGAAAGAATGTATATTTTAATTAGTGAGCCGTTCAAGTCTAATTAAAGATGGCATTTTCTTTCTTGCTTTTTAATTAATAGAATTCCAACTTTAAAGTAAGAAAGTTAGAGTAAAAAAATTGAAGTTATTTTTAGAACGTGTTGTTTTAAAACAAAGCAGCAAGGGGGGGCTTATCAAGATCTCAGATCATACAAACAATGGAAGGTAGCTGCAGAGAAAGTATAAATAGTAGGGAGAACAAAAGAGATAATTATTCAGACTTTTCTTTTGAAGGAGTTGATTCTGATTTTTTGAAGGCGATTTATTAAGATTTTTTGCTTTTATTTCCAAGCTTTCTGAAAGTGCATTCAGATTTCTCTTGGGAGAAATCGAGATTTTGCTTCAATTTAGCTTTGCTTCAAAAAAAGTTATACAGCTTCATTTTCAAATAATGGAGAAGTTGGAACCTCTCCAGTTAAAACCAACCTATTTAAAAATGATATTGGTAGGCAAATCATAGCTTTGCCTATGCGGGTTCCTAAATACATCCAAAATGCCTTAACATCCAATCAATAACCATATGAACTTATGCTGCTGGAGAACTTTTCAGGAACCATACTTCATATTTTCATGCGGACAAATACCTATCGTCGTGGATCAAGCCACATAAGGAACATCACGAAAAAGGACGTATGTATCTCCTAAATTAAACTATCTCGATGCTCTATGATTCATATTTTTTTTGTATTGTATTTTTTTAACTTTTATGAATTAACCTTAAATATATTTTGGGCACTAGCTATATGTAACCTTTTACCTTCGCTATTCTCCTTACTAACCATTGTAATTTTAGTTTTCCTTTTTAATTTAACTTTTTCATTCGAATCTCTTTCCAATTTTATTTATGTTTTAATTAAACCAAGTCAGTTTTTTAATTGATCTTTTTGATAACACCTTTTCCTAGTAGTCATATTTGATTTAGCTATATACGCTAGTTATTTAAACTTAGCAAAGCCAAAAAATGCTCAAGTTTTATGACTATCGTACTTATCGGGATGGTTGAACTTTTTTTAAAATTGGGAGAAAAGAATTGACGCAAACATAACCTGTTTTTTTTATGTCTAATTGTTTTGATAATTGAGGGAATAGGAGGATAAAGCTTTATTCATATTTTAAAGGTAATTAAACATTATTTAATTATCAAAACTTGAGTTTTAGTTATATTAAAGCTTTATTTTTACTTTTCAATGATAGGCACAAAAGCAAACACCAACACATTTTTGTCTTTATTTCTTTTGCTCTTTAGATTTCCTTACCGGTTTTGAAAAAAATAACGAGGTGTGTTTTTGATAGGCCGAGAAAAATGGGCGAGGTCATAAGTATTCTTGATTTATATCTTGTTGGCTTTGAGGTATTTCGTAGTTTCAATGGGTAAATCTACACATATTGTGAGAATTTTTTTTGTTGAATTAATGATTTGTATTTTTTTTTTTTTTTTTATTTGATGTGATTTGACACTATATTTTTTTTAACCTTTTTAGTTATACGTGATTTTGCTTTTTAAAAAAAAAAAATATTATACCCTGAGAAGTTAGTTTTAGTTGAATATATTTATATAAAAAATATGTATTTTTCAAGTTTTCCAAGTAAATGTCATTTTTAATTAATTAAGAAGTAAGCAAAGCTAAACATTTTTTTTCGTTTGATATATGAAAATGAATATTTTATAGTTAAAAGTAACACCAGTTTTTTTTGACTAGAAAAGAAGATTTCAGAGTTAAAGTAATTTTTTGAACCTAATTAGTTTAGGACGCCATATTTTTTTCTCGATAAAGTAGATAGCTCAATAAGGGGAAGTGTCAAATTCTTACCTCTGACCTGAAGCAACAATTTTTTTTTAAAACATTTTTTTTTTGCCACTAACTATGGAAAGAAAATGGATCTGAGCCAACCATGCTTCACATCTTCCTATAAACTTAATTAATATGTAGACCTAAATTAAGTTTATAGTTCAATATCAGCAGGGTTTTGCATTAGAGTTAAAAATAGTTATGCTTATTAAATGTGTATTACAGTTAAATATTTTATTTTAAATAAATTTCATTCTATTGATCAAAATTGCTTAACCTATTAGTCAAACATATATATACATCTAGCGTATATATATGAGGTAATGCAAAATTCTGCTGAGATAAAATGCTTATTATATTGTAAAATAAAAATATATTGTTGTTCAAATTTTATTAAAATATTTAGTATGGTTTGATTTTGAGATAAGCCCACCAACATTTCTGAAAGAATGTATATTTTAATTAGTGAGTCGTTCAAGTCTAATTAAAGATGGCATTTTCTTTCTTGCTTTTTAATTAATAGAATTCCAACTTTAAAGTAAGAAAGTTAGAGTAAAAAAAGTGAAGTTATTTTTAGAACGTGTTGTTTTAAAACAAAGCAGCAAGGGGGGGCTTATCAAGATCTCAGATCATACAAACAATGGAAGGTAGCTGGCAGAGAAAGTATAAATAGTAGGGAGAACAAAAGAGATAATTATTCAGACTTTTCTTTTTGAAGGAGTCGTGTGATTCTGATTTTGCTTGTGAAGGCGATTTATTAAGATTTTTCTTGCTGTTTTATTTCCAAGCTTTCTGGAAAGTGCATTCAGATTTCTCTTGGGAGAAATCCGTCAGATTTTGCTTCACATTTAGCTTGTGCTTCAAAAAAAAAAGTTATACAGCTGTCATTTTCAAATAATGGAGAAGTTGGAACCTGCTCCAGTTAAAACCAACCGTATTTTGAGGAAAATGGATATGCTTGGCTAGGCAAATCATAGCTTTGCCTATGCCGGGGTTCCTAAATACCATCCAAAATGCCTTAACATCCAATCAATAACCATATGAACTCTATGCCGTGTCTGGAGAACTTTTCATGGAAGCCATACTTCATATTTTCATTGTCCGGACAAATACCTATCGTCGGTCGGATCAAGCCACGGACACCGTAAGGAACATCACGGAAAAAGGACGGTATCGTATCTCCTAAATTAAACTATCTCGTATGCTACTAATGATTCATATTGTTTTATTGTTGTATTGAAATATATGTTTTTGCTATGTAAACATTTTATGAATTAACCTTAAATATATTTTGGGATCATCTAGCTATATGTAACCTTTTTACCTTCGCTATTCTTCCTTACTAACCATTGTAAATATTTAGTATTTCGTTGCGGTTAAATTTAATAGTTAACTTTTTGTCATTCGGAATCTCTTTCCAATTTTATTTATGTTGTTAATTAAATCCAAGTCAGTTTCTTTTGTGTGCCAACTTGATCTTTTTGATAACACCTCTTTTTGTCCGCCATTAGCTAGTCACGTATATTTGATTTAGCTATATACGTTCTAAGTTAATTTTAAACCCGGTTTTTAGCGCAAAGCCATAAGAAATGCTTTGCGAAAGGTTTTTATGATCTATCGTACTTTATCGAGAAGATCGAGTTGGAATTTTTTTTAATAAAATTGGGAAGAAAAGAATTTGACCGCAAACCTATTAACCTGTTTTCTTTTTATTGTCTAATTAGTTTGTTGCCATAATTGAGGGGAATAGCGGAGGCCATTAAAGCTTTATTCATATTTTAAAGCTCTTCCGATTAAACATTATTTAATTATCAAAACTTGAGTTTCTTAGTTATATTAAATGCTTTATTTTTACTTTTCAATGATCCAGGCACGCAAAACGCAAACACCAACACATATTTTGATGTACTTTACACATTTAGCTTTTAGCTCTTTAGGATTTCCCGTCTATGTCTCTACCGCTGTTGCTAAGCTTTGTGGCCGGTTGAAAAATAATTTATGCATGGCTCAGATGGTGTTGTTTGTTTGTGATCAGGCCTCGAGAACAGGCGAATGGGCAGAGGTCATAAGTATTCTTGATTTATATCTCGCGTATGGTTGGCTTTGAGGTACTTTCGCCTAGTATTCGAACTGGGTTAAATCTACACACATCATCTGACTGTCACAATATATGCAATTAAATCTATAAAGAGCAAAAAAGCTCCAGGAAATGATCGAATTATTATTGATACCGTTAAAGAATCAGTGAAGAAATAGGAAATATATACCAAATGTCTAAATGATAAAGATGTACCAGATGATTAAAAGAATACAACAGTAATAACGATATTTTAAAAAAAAATGATATTAGAAATTATAGACCTATCAGTCCTTCTATTAAGACTATTTTGATTTTTATCAAAATAATTACAACTTGTCTATAGCAAACTTTGAACTCAAAGCAGCTGAAGATTTTAGCACAATGGATCATCATATCCAATTATTGAAAGAAATTGTAGAAAGGGATCACAAGTATATGAGTTATCATTATACTTTGAATTTATAGATATGAAAAACATTTGACTCTATAAGAATTTCCATAGTGAGTAAAGCTTTGGTTCATTAAAATATAAACCTGAGACACTGTCATATGCTAAAGAATATTTATCAAAATATAGTAACAGTGCCACTTGCAGAAAGAAATATGCTGTTAGCTGAAAGAAGATCTTTTGTTTCCTCTTAGAAGACTTAAAGGAATCAAATAGGAAAAATTTCTAATGTTCACTTCATATGTATTTGCTGTGGCTATTATTACCATCTGATTATTCATATAATAAGCAAACATGGATGGATTGCTCAGTATAATGAATTGGCTAGTTATGGTAATAACTTTTTATCTCAGTTTAAAATCAAGAAACAATCTTTCTTCTCATTTGTTTGATAGTCTTAACTAAAATATCAATTGGGTTTTCTTGACAGTAGGATGCATATATATATATATATATATATATGAATAATTTTTTAAATAGACATTACAATCATGTCAGACAAAACTAAATTATGATCCTTATTTCAGGAAGAATTAAAGTTACCAGCAAAGGCAATGTTATGCAGTCAAAGGTACAGTGCAAGAATGCCTTGATTGCAGACCCAGGCTATCAATCTATGGCCATTTATTTAGATATCTACAATTGTAGATCACTTCCAAGTGAAGAAGTATTGCACAAATTGGAATAACAATTGTCTAATATTAAGTGAAACATTGGTGGACTTTGTGAAGTTAGAATAAAAGTGAAAAAAAAATTCATTTAAAAATTGGACATGTTCTTTAATATAAAGATATAAAAAATATTGGAAGCACAAGTGAAGTAGGATTCATTATAAATAAAAAGTGGAAGAACATTGTTGAAATGCAGATAACCAGCTATTTGGAAATGGAAAAGATTTATATAGCACACACTCTTATGAAAAATGATTATCTATCAGCTGTTATTAAGAAAACCGTAAATATATCATACCATTTACACCTTCTTAGACACTTTATCAATACTTCTATTTGTATTATTTGTATTACACTAACAGTTTCGAGTGTCCTGCAGTCATCATCAGAGCTACAATATTGAAATATATAATTATATAATTATTACACTTATCCACATATTGATATACATAATTATACACAATATAAACAAGAATAATTATACATTTTAATATGATCTTTATAAATATTTCCCATTTTATTACCTTATCTTCTAAATAATTTTATCAATATTTTATACTAATTTATTTTATATCACTTTATTTTAAATATTATTTGATAGAATAATTATAACTTTAACATTTATTTTACTATTTAATGGATATTATCATTTTTCTTATGTTGTAAAATCAACTTCTAATCTTGTCTTATTTTTATTAAATATTTCTATCAATTAACTTTACCCACATTACAAATTATTATTTTTTTTATTACAAAAAATTACTTACTTCTTGTTGATTCTATTACCAAAACCCAACTGACAAAAAAATTCAAAATTTGTATTTGTTTAACACTCCCTCTATTGTCATTTTCTTTAACTTTTTTCTTATAACCTTTTCAAATTTTAATTATTATTAACAATTTTTTATAAAATTATTGTTCTTACCCTGAAATCTCTAATAAGACTTGGTTTTATACTTTTAATTAACACAAGATATAGTTTCATCACCTAAAACTCAAATCAAGATCTTCCTTTTGGATGTTCAACTAGAATCTACAATTGAAAAATTGTGGAATAAAAATAGGACTTTTATGAGGTTTCAAACAAATTTCTTTCCCAAATCCACAATAATTTCAGCTAGATTTGATCATTCTAGATACACCTGGAGTCAACAGATTCAGAACAATCCATGGTCATTGTATTTATTTGGTTCATAAATGGAATTTTACAGTCCATGATCCATGTATTTGTGAACAAACACACACCATATATCACATAGATAATAACTATGAAATCTACGGCTGCAGGCAGAATGGAGGGACTTAATAAACCCACTTTGCAAATCTATTTCATGGTTGGAATCTCTACATATTCTTTCTATATTTTGCTACTAGTTAAGCTGTCTTAAAAAATCATATGCTAAACAAATAAGTAAAAAATTCAATTTTAGTCATACTGTTATAATGTTTTATATACTTTGTGAAAAATACACTTTAATTATTATAAGTATTTAGTTAAATAAATTTTTATCTTATTCTGAATAGGTCCTTTTTTATATTAATACAAATTTGTACCCCTTATTTTAAAAACATTTTAGAAATTCTTTTTATTGTAGATATACACACATAATCTAATGTTTAGACTTTCCTGCAGACCTATCCATACTTCAATGTACTTTTTAACAAATTTTTTATTATTATAGATATGCACACCCAATTTTGTTTTGATTCTATCCCTATTTCAATTTCTTTATGGGTTGCTCTGAGGAAGACTGCAGTCCAGTTAAAAGATCAGATTGTGTGTGTACATCTACAATATTTTTTTTTGCTAAAGTGTTTAATTATGGTTTTACTTCATTAACAATTTATAACACTATAATTGTGCTTTATGCATGTGAAGTGAAGCTATATAGTGTAGTAATTAATAATTAATCATCTAAGCGCTTTCAGGAAATCTAGGTTTCCATAATTGTAGTTCGTTAACAAGTGAGAAATGTTTGTAATAAAGCCTTATGTAAATTTATGCAAATTGACTATAGCGTCCATTTTTTGGAAACGCACAAGCAAGAAGCCTGCTATATATCAAGCAATCTTACAACTATAAATAGAAGAGGAACTTGCTTCTGCATTTCCAAAAAATGGACGCTATAGTCAATTTGCATAAATTTACATAAGGCTTTATTACAAGCATTTCTCAATTGTTAACAAGCTATGATTATGGGAATCTAGATTTCCCGAAAGTGCTCAGATGATTAATTAAGATTATTAATTACTACACTATATAGCTTCATTACATGTGCATAAAGCACAATTGTAGAGTTATAAAGTGTTTAAAATAAAGGGTGCAAATTTGTATGTATATAAAATATTACAGCAAACTAAAGGAAGTGATAGAATTGGTGACATTTGTGAATTATTTCTATTGTTTGCATTTTAAATCTCTTTAATGACAGCAAATTTTACCAGTTTATTATCAGAGAATATTAAGTGTATATGTATTCATTATGTAAAAGCACATCTATTTATTTACATTAGTATATTATATAAAAATGCTGTCAATTTATAAGTTAGTAGTGTGGTTAAGGAAAAGCAGATTTTAATTAATATTTAATAAGTAATGTATGTAGACCTGATTGTGCATGTAATTGTACTATCTATATATGAATTAAACAGGTAAAATAATAGATGTTAAGCAACCAAATAAAAATGAGTATTTGGTGCAAATGGTATGTTTTCTTATTTGATTTACAGTTTTGGTAATAGTACATAAACTGATTTGAAGAGTAATCATAAATAATTGATGGTGATGATTTAAATAGGCATACCATGATAAATTTGTATATAAGGGCATCTTCAGTAACCCTATTCAAGGAACAATTCTGATAATGTATTAAAACCAAAGTACATCTTACTTAATATAAGTTTATTGCATTACATGTCCTTCTATTTTACATTTAACAATATGTAATCAAAGAAAATACTTTTTTGTGAAAAAAAAAAAAACAGATTTAAAATGAATTTTTCTTAGACAAAGTCAGAAGTTTCCCTATGTAGTCACTTACCTAGAAATCTTGTTAGCCAAATTAAACATTCCTTTTCACTTCCAGTCCCGATTCATTTTTTTTATTCCATCATTAATCCTATTCAATGCACATATTCACAATTTTCATATCTAAAGACAGAATGAAATAAAATCTCCTATGTTTTTCAATCCCTTTATTTTTGAAAAATTTCCTACTCTCTTTAAAATTTATCCTGATTCTCTTGCAATATCTTACGCTGCAAAAATAAATATTTAGTATTCTTTTTACCATATCCACATAAAGTACATTTATAGCCCAAATTATCAGATGTGGTTACATCTAATGCACATTGATTATAATTGGTCTATAAAATGCAGTATTAATATTAACATTTAAAAAAGGTGATAAAGAAGATATTAGAAATTACAGAACAATCAGCCTTTTATCAGTTTTATACAAAATTTTTATCAAGATAATTACAACTTGTCTACAGAGAACATTGGATTTCCGCCAACAAAGAGAACAAGCTGGATTTAAACGTGGTTTTAGTACAGTAGATCATATCCAGGTATTGAGAGAAGTTATAGAAAGGACAAATGAATACGAGTTGCCATTATGCTTTAGATTTGTAGATTATAAAAAGGCATTTAATTCTATAAACATTTCTTCAGTGATTAAAGCATTGGATCATCAATGTATAGATCCAGGTTATTGTCATATTTTAAAGAATATTTATAAAAATGCAACAGCAACAATTAGATTACATAATGATACTGGGAAGATCAACATTGAGAAGGGTGTAAGACAGGGTGTCTCCATATCTCCAAAACCTTTTACAGCAGTGTTGCAAGTAGTATTTTGTGGATTAAAATGGGAAGCTAAAGGAGTGAAAGTGAATGGAGATTATTTAAGTCATTTAGATTTTGCAGATGATGTAGTGTTTTTGCAAATAATGCTTTAGAGCAGCAGGAAATGTTGCAGGAGTTATCAGATGAAAGTAGGACTAAAGATAAATGTTAAAAGACTAAAGTAATGTTTAATGGATTTTCTCAAAATATGAAAATTAAGATTGATTATGATGAGTTATAAGAAGTTAACAGTTACAAATACCTTGGTCAGATTGAAACATAATGGATGAAATTAATCATAGAATTAAACTTGGACGGAGTGCTTTTGGTAAAAATAACTTGATACTAAAAGGAAATAAGCCTATGTGTTTGAAAAGGAAGATTTTTAATAAATGTGTTTTACCAGTTCTTACTTATGGATCTGAGACTTGGACCCTTAATAGAAGAGCAATATAGAGACTTCAGAGCACTCAAAGAAGTATGGAGAGATGCATGTTGGGAGTAACAAGAAGAGATCGAAAATGCAATATATGGGTAAGAGAACAAACAAGTGTTACTGACCTCATTGAAAAAATTAAAAGACTGAAGTGGAGGTGGGCTGGACATATTTCTAGAAGAGATAATAATAGATGGACAATTGAAATCTTAAACCAGATTCCAAGAGATTGTAAAAGACCCAGAAAGAGACAACATGTGAGATGGATGGATAAAATAAGAAAGTGTGCAGGGGTAATGTGAAGAGAAGCTAAAGATTGGAGAAGATGGATTAAACTTGGAGAGACCTTCATCGTGCAGTGGACTGATAATGGTTGATGATGATGGTATGAAAAGTATAAATTATTAAGTATTGTTTAGTAATTAGCCTTACTATCAAAATGCAATTAAACTCATTATTTGTATAAATTAGATTCTGTTTATTATAATTATCTATACGTAAATAAAATAAAATCAGCAATATTAAATCGTAGTAGTCAGATTCACAGAGAAATCTGCCTTTAATCATGACTAGATAAGCAAGTGATCAGCAGATTAGTAATTAATCAATAGTCATGTGCAGTTTAGTGTAGTGATAAAGTGTAGACACTGGAATATGGGGTCCTAGGATAGATTCCAGTGTTGGCACTTCTAACACTGGAATTTCTTATGAATTCTCAAACAATAAACCATTCAAATACTTAACAATTAATAGACTAACATAGTAGAACAATGGTGCTTTCGTAAGGGGAAGAAAGCCTCATTCACATTAATTCTATACTAGAGGCTATACTTTAATGAAAGTTAATTGCAAGCATTAGCATCACCATTATCAGATCATTCCGACCTTTTATTATGTATTATTAATGTTAGTTTACACCAGAGTTCATTTGTTATCTATATTTCTATTTATGATTACTTATATTTTATTTACTATGCAATGGCAACTAATTATGCACTTATAGTCAATCACTATATATTTCATTTCTTTAATTCATTATTAAATAAACATCCTTTTTTCAAATAATATGTACATAGATATTATGTTACTTATCATCATCAAAACAAATCCACAGATTAAACAAATTTTGGCTGGTATTGGGAAATTTCGTATTCAGCAATTTTATACATTGTATTGATTGAATGTAATGCCCTAAAAGTATAGGTGGTTGATAAAACTTGTATTGAATTTATTAAAAATATTTAGAAATATGAGTAATTAACTATAAAGTTATAAAAAATGATTGGAAAGTTTTAAAAAGATAATAGCTTCATTCAAAGGTAAGTCCCTTTTTTAAAAATTATTTTCTGCATTTTCAAAAGATTTTTGAGAAAAATCAAACCTTTAAATAAACAGTAATTATGTAAGTCATTTTACATTTCAGGACGATTGTGATATTTTTGCAAAACCAAATAACATACAGTTAAAATCTGGGAACTGAAATGTTTTAGTTTTAAATAAATTTTAGTAAAACCAAAGTAATGTAAAATATGTTTATATTATGTAGAAGTATTGTAGTTGCATAGGCAAAAAATTCAAAATCGAATAAATTATATTTATTTATTCAAATTATGATCAATTATATCAAATGAAATATAAATAAATGAAAATTTAATATAAATAAGCTTAATATTGAGCAAAATTTTAAAAATTCTGCTTTTTAAAAAATTTTAAATAATATATCTTGCCTTTTTAAACTTATGATTGTAAAACATGAACTTTGAAATGAAAAATAAAACAAAAATTGGTAATAATCAAAGCAGTAAAGAAGTATTTTGAAAGTAAGTAAAAACTATAAAAAATACATAGATTAAAAAACAAAATAACATTACAGATATTATTATAAAGATGAAAGAACTTAAATAATATGAATTATCACAAATCCCAAAGAAAAGTAATTTTTTTATTGAAATAGAATATGGTTAACTGGATACTGAAAAATCCTAGTGTCATATCTCACCTTGCTTTTAGAAGTGGATCAGTCCAGATTCCTTCCTTATCTGATTGGATTAAGCATTCATTGTCGCTAACTATTGTCTAAACAAATACGAAAAACACAGCCAATTGTTAGTATGGCTCAATAGGCAATGATGCTCTCTGAATCTGATTACTGACAGTAAGGTTGGGGATCTGGCAATAAATAATCAGCCTTTTTGGAGGTAAGGGAGAGAACGACTATCTAACCTAAGTGATGGTTTGTGTTCTCTAGTGAAACCACTGCCAAAAGTGAGTGTTTCCATTACAATCATTATGCTATAGGTCTATACAGCAAGGCAAGTGTATGATAGGACTAGAAACTACCAAGACCAGAGCTGACTTGGGGCAAGCTGTCTAGTACAGCCAAAAGAATTATTGAACAAACTCATGAGGCAGGCTGTTACACATAGCTGAAAATGAGTTGAGTCATTCGGGTACATCCAGCCCTGTAATAATTGGAATTATATACATGGTAGTATATTCATTGATTGTATATAATGGAAATTTATTTAATCCTAATAAATCACATTAATTGAACTTCAGGTGTTTGTATTTTTGTTAATGTTGGTTTGAGTCAGAGATCCAGACCAGCCACAACAACTAAGAAAAATCTAGTTTCAGATGATATCAAAAAATCTGCTGAATCATTAAAATAAACTTTCAAAATGTATTGAAAAGACCTTGAGCTGAAATAATTTGTTGATGACCATCGATGATGAAGTAGGCCTCATATAATTCAAATAATGAAGTTTGATGAATAATGTTGATTAAAAAATCAAGACTCAGAATATATGAAAATAAAATGCTCTTTAAAAATGTTTTTTGAGTTAATGATATTTTGGATGATGTGTGAATTCAGGCCACGTAAAAATTTAAAATGAGTTTAGGTTCCAATTTGACAAGATTTTCCTTTTAGGTATGCAGTTACAGCCAACTCACCTAGCTATCCAATATTGGTTGGTAAAAGGGTATTTAGCTATTTTTAGTTAGAGAGTTAAATCAAAATGGAAAGCTGATCAAATTCTTATTACCTTCAATAGTAATTACTTCGGATAAAAGATTTGTATCATTGAAATATTTTTATTAATGTTAGAATTAGTTATGCCTAAAACAAACTTTTCTTTACCTTTAATATACCATTTCTTTTTTCATTTATCAAAAGAATTACATCTGCTATTTTGTTAATAATAAATTGAGAGGTTGCCAGTCTCTCGCATGCACTTACTGTTGCTTCTCAGACAGCCAATCAGGCATTAAGACAGCAGTCTGAAGAGCGAGATTTGAAAGAGAAATTAAGAAGTAAATAACTATTATAAAAAATAAAAGAACTACATATAAGTCAAAAGCTTTAATCATTTACTAAATCTAAATTTATACACACACTAATGAATTTCAATTTAAAAACTCATGTTCAAGCTTCAGTCTACAATGCTATCAGTCCAAACATTCTAAAATGTTTTGTCATTTATATAATTTCTTAGCAAAAGACATCATAAGTTTAATACATTTTTATGCCATTTCTAAACCTATAATCAAGTTTTATTTATTCACATCGAGTTTATTTATCTTACGCTCAATTTCTTATATTTTATTACAAAGCAAAACTCTCCATACCTCTGGCATCCATTGATTGCTTGTTAGCACAAGATGGCACTACTGTATGGAGAGTTTTGCTTTGTTTTGAATTGTTTAATAACAATTATGTGCTAGTATGAGATAGTGATCATGTGATGTTTAGTGATATATTTTATTATTTAGTATATGGATTGTTTATTTTTTTAATAATTTTACAAGCGAATTTACAGAGATTCTAATCAAAACATAGATTCATTAATGGCTTTCTTAAGATCTTCCATTCTGCCACTGTAGTCATAGATTTGACAGTTATTAATTTTGTGTTCATAGCTTGTGTTTATCCACTTCATCATAACATCAGTGACTATGAATGACTGAGTTTTCCCAATTTGTTGATGAAATTCCAGTTGCACCCAGGAAATCAAAATTCAGTTGGCTTTGTTATTGGATGTAGGAAAAAAACGTTTGTAACCTCATAATTTAGTTTTTTATGCAATTCTTTGATTGTAGATTTTTGGTTGAATACCCCAAAAGGAAATCCTCATTTGAAAGAAGGCTAAGTGAAACACTATATCTTGGGCTACTGGCAAGTCAATCTGCTTAACAGTTTTTTTATATATTTTCTGTTAGGTATCTTATTTTCTGATATATGGTAAAAAATAGGCAAGAGAACAGAAAACTACTATAAAGGAATAAACTTATACAGTAATATATTTTCATGGTAATATTTGATTGAGTATTCAAAAACTTTATTGTGGGAACTTTTTCTCTGAACAGAGAAATGATATTTCATCAGCTAATTAACTTGTGCTAAGGAAGCTGTCCAGAAAGTATTTGCATCACAATCATTAGTAGTGCTAGCCAAGTTTCTAAAGACGTTATTCTTAGAAATTAATTTTGATCTATCCTTAGATAAAATAGGAAAATAAGTTAGAATACTGCAAGATTACTTCTAAAAAGTATAGAATAGGATTATGTTTCATTCTATAATTAGATTACGGGATATTTCCCTGTTGTTTAGATGAAAATGGAGCAGACTGCTTTCATTAGATTAGCAATTTGACTCGGTCTTAGAAAAATATTTTCAATCTTTTCATATCCTTATTGAGAGACTCTATTTCAGGAAAGGATCTTTTTTGAGCAGTCAAAGCAATATCATCAGAAATAATTAATTTCTGTAGTCAGTTTGAAGAAGATCATCACTAATGAATATATTAATTAAAGTTGGTGAAAGAACTGAGCCCTGAGATAGATTGTTCTCTAAACATGTGTATCTACTATGATTATCATATAGATAGATTGTTCTCTAGACATGTGTATCTACTATGATTATCATATATTGTCAAGTTAATTAATAGTTTTTCTTCATGAATTTTATAAATTTTTAGACCTTTTTTCCAAATATAGTCATAAGTTAAGATTAGATTCATAAAAGTATTAAGAGTTGTTAATTTATTTTGAAAGACTTTTTTAATATGACTCTTAAACTATTGGCAAAATTCTTGTAATATAATTCTTTCAAAAAGCTGTATGGAACACATAATATTGATATTAGGCAGTAATTTCTTTAATCATTACTGGGTATATTTGTATTTAAGAGTGCTATAGTTTGTTTTTACACTAAAGTCTGGAATAGTTTTTCTGTATGAATAATATTTCTGAATAATTTTGGCAACAAAACATTGCCTTTAGGTTCTAAGTTTTTTAAATATGCTATCTACTCCTGGGCTTCCAGAGCCAGACCATATTCATCAACATCTACTGTTTTTAAGCAAATAAACATCACATCTACTGTTTTTATTTGATTGGTATTAGAACATTGTGAAAGAAATGGTCACAATTGTATACTACTAATGTTCTTTTTCCATTCTATCAACTTTTTGTTTAGAAGTATGATTAGTAAGTAGTGACAGTAATAGTTCTTTTAAAAGTGCTTTTATGTCCACCAAGTTTCTGTAAAAGTAACCAGGCCTTTAAGATTATATTTTGTAAAATCTGATTTCATTGTTTTCTCTCCATAATTATTTTCTGGCATTAATCTATTGATTTTACCAATTTGTCGGCAATTTGACAAAAAATGACTATGACCAGTACTGGTGGTTTACTTTTATTATCGGCGAGGTTTGGTCTTTATAACAATAGTTGTTATGAGTTTGTTAAACTTAATATAGCAAAAAAAATAAAGAGATTATATTAATATTTTATTCAAGATATTCTTTATATTGGTTCCAGTTAACTTTCCATAAATTACATCCTACAACAGGATAACTTTCATCTATAAAAATGGGGAAAGCAAAAGTAATTAGATTGTTTATATTGGCTATTAGGGAAATAATCCATTTCTTGTTGAGAAAAAAAACATAAACCAGGATTTGTTTCTTCCTCATCTATCTAAAAGGAATGTTCCTCATTGTTTGGCATCATAAAGTAAATGCATGTTGTTTAAGTCTATTCATTCTAAAAGTTGATGTTATTGATTCTCATTTACGTTTTTCCAAAGTCTATTATGAAAATTGAAATTTTCTATAAATACAAAAAATATAAGAACATCTGAAAGATGAGCATAGGGACAATTTTTACTGATATGTTTGTAAATATTGCGTACAAAAAATGTATCTAACTGAATAGTGATTGCAAAATCATTTGAACCATGAAACAAAAATAGCCATACTATATTTAAAATACATTTGATCAATAAATAAAGTAAATCCAAGAATTTTATGAAGATATATATTATTAGAAGAATGATAATTTTCTAAAGTGCAATTTCATCAACATTGTAATGATGAAAGAATTTGTAGAGGATCTCAATTTTGATTTTGATGTATCTTCAATGTCAAGTTGAAGTTATTTTATTGTATTTTCTGATGACAAAAAGACTGGTCTGTAGACAGTACACAAGCATTTAAGATTTTTTATAATTGCCAATACCATGTAGTGATTATTTATTTGGAGAGTTGAGAACCCTCAGCTCTCTACTCCTGCTCTGACTATTTCCATAATGATAGTAGTCTTATTATAGTTTTTTCATAGATTTTTGTCTTTAACCAGAAATTCATCAAGATAAATTGAATTTTCACATGGAGATGACTCATTTCATAAGCGAATGCTTAGTTCTTACAATGTGTGGTTGAATGTTATTCACTCACTTAAATTTGTTACTTTGTATTATATTATATATAATTGTCATATATTCAACTGTCAGAGATAAGAACACAATGATTTTGATAAAATGTCTTCAGTATTGTTAAATCACTAATCTAACTTCTTATATAGGTAATCTTAAAACGATTTTAAATTAATTCTTTATCGAGATCTTGCATGCAAGCATATCTACAATTGACTTTTCAAATTCCTTTTTACAGATGCATACTAATTTTCTAAGTCGTATTTTATTTTCTTCTCTAATCTGATATTATTTTAAAATATCAATTCTTCCAATAAAAACTTCTCATGTCATAATGTAGTCCAAGTCAAGATAAAAATCCATTTTCCTAATATTAATAGCATTTTTATGAAGCAAAAAAAGTAAATTCCCATACATTTACAACTTTCCATAGTTACATGTAAAATTTTGATTATGGATTTAGCAATAAGGTTTTTGCATGATATCCATCCTATCCAAACATGGCTTTTTATATAGCATTCATTAGGCAATGTATTACATTGCAAATCTTTTAAATACGTCTCAAACTATTCATGATGAAGAAATAAAAAAAGAGGTCATTGAATCAATTAGATTGCCTAATTATTAAATGTTAAAATAAATCCATCATTTCTTTGTTTATTAAACAAAACTAACTTGATATCATACAAAATGACATCCACACTCATTAAGTACAAAGTACAGGTTGACCTTCAAAAAAAAAAAAAAGAATATATTAATTAAACATAAGGATATATTAATTAGAAACTAGATTAATTTAGCAATTATGTCTTATTTTAGAAATAAAATCACATAACCACATGGTTGTTCATGAATTTATTTAGTTAATCCTAAAGCTTCCGTTTACTTTATTTGATTACAAGATTCAATTCAATAAATTATTTAGCCATAATCTTAGCAAACTCCAATATTGTTGCTATGTAATATAAAAATCTTAATTACATTATAATGTCTTATTTGATAAATAAGTAAAACAGTTTCACAAGTCTATAGTTCAATATGCCAAATTTAAATAAATAAATCATCTTTTTTGTAATGAAAAAGCATAATGATATCAGCAAAATCAATGTCTCCTGAATATCAACCTATGTAAACAATAGATATTCATTTAAACATATCCACATGTATTATCCGTCAAAAGATTTATCTCATTCTAGCCAACAAATATGTGCTTTTTTTTATTTGCTAATCTAATGGATGCAAATCTGCTATGCTTACATTCCATGAAGTAGTATAACA
Organism: Epiperipatus broadwayi; assembly: GCA_028023455.1. Classification (NCBI taxonomy): domain Eukaryota; kingdom Metazoa; phylum Onychophora; class Udeonychophora; order Euonychophora; family Peripatidae; genus Epiperipatus; species Epiperipatus broadwayi. Next base: position 1,837,071 of record JAQFVV010006210.1, read on the forward strand.
TCCAAATCCATGCTGCAAAATGATAATATAAGCCTTCACATATTTACTCAACTGATCTTCAAATTGATAAATTGTTAATCTAAACTAGCATCAATATTAATTATATTAAAAAGACTATTATGCATCAAAAAACTATAAGAGAATCTTTCTAATATTCCAAACCACTAAAGAATTTGGGCAAGTTTTTTTATCACCATCTTTATTTGCAATATTTATTGATCCATTGCTAAAAGAAGTACAGGAACTATTCCCTGAGATTAACATCACTTTAAGAAAAACTGTGTCAACTTTGGCATATGTCATTGATTTCATAAATATTACAAGAGGTATTATAAATTTAACTTTGGTAGAAGCAGTTGTTAAGAAATTTTCCATAATTATTATTAGTTTATCTATTTGTATACAAGTCTTCTGTCTGGTAATTATCATTTGGAAAATTTCTATCCAATTTTTAGCACTGATAATATTCCAATCTTTTAAGGATTGCAACAATAATTCCATACCACTTTTGACTTCCATTTTTTTTGTAGGTGGATATATCTAATGTAATATAATTACTATCAGCAACATTTATCTTTCTGACATTTTCTTTACTTCTCACTCCATCTATCCTCAATTTAAAGTCCAAGTTTAGTTTAGCTTTTATACTCTCATCTTTATGATGTCAGACACGAGCTAAATATCCTTTTATGTTACACATATGATACTTTTGTTTTACATTTACAAATTTTTTTAACATGACCTTTTATATACCACAGCAGTAATAAATCATATTATCTTTTCCAGTTTTTGAACTCACAGTTATAACTTGTACTTTATTCATAAGTATCACATTGTTCTGCACACAAGTTGAAGTTTGGAATTCTGATGCATTCTCTAACGTAGTCTGTTGCTTCCAGCATGATTTCTAGCTAAATTGTAATCCTGATACCACTTGCAAGGTGACTGTTCCTCATTCAAAAACTACCTGTTGAAAAGAAACTTTCATGTTTTCTATTAAGTATTGATATGAAATGTCTTTGGGACTTTTAGGGTGACATAACTGTCTAGCTACTTGTAAAATGTCTTTACCAGTGAAGAATGGCAGTGGTCAGCCACCTTAACCATGTTGTCTTTGACTTTATTTATAAACATGTAATACTAGGTGTGTTAGGCATATAAATTCCATGCTGAGCATTATTGACATCAAACTCATGAATATTGTGAGTTGGGAGTGCCATTCTTAGTGTTACACTGTTTCAGTATTAATTGCATGCAAGTTCTTTATAAGTGGTCTACTGTGCCATTTTCCTATGCACACAGGTGTTTTTCACTTGATACCAGCTGAGCAAGCATCAATTATAAATTAAATAAACATTGAGGCAAACTAAAACTTAACAAACAAGTGTATTCACTTGTAAAGAGATAATTAAAATAAAGTATAATTATTGATAGAGTTTATTTCACTCTTGAAAGTTATTAATATACATTGCTGTCTGAAAATAAATTATCTCCACATACAGTAACAATAATGACAGCTTTACATCTAATTTAATTAGTCTTCACTGTAAGTCATTAGTTTTGCTTATCAGCCCATTAGTAACCTTATAAAACAGATCAGGCTTAATTTGTTTTTTTTTTTCTCTCTTACAGCTTGCTGGCTCTCTATTGTCAGTTTAGTTGCATAATAATGGTCTATTAACATAATAGCTTCCTTACTATTCAATATAGTAGGAATATATACTAATTTTTTTAGAGTGCAAATTATAATAGAGCTAATAATAATAATAATGTACTGTCTGCACGTGATTACAAAATTTCAACAAACTGTTCAGAAGAATTATACAATTAGATTATAGTGTTTAAATATTTCAGAAAAAGTTTTCTGCAGAAGAAATTAAAAGACAGCATCACACAATGTCAACTACATAGAATAATTAAACAGTATGTTAGATATCACAAAACTCTTGTCTAGTATATAATTGTTTTGTCTTTTTATTTTTTCTCTTCGAAATGGAATGATTATACTATTTTGCAAATAACTGCTATTGCTACTGTTAATATTTACATACAGTTTTAATCCTAAATTATTTTATATGTCCTCACCATGGACAAATTTTGTAAATAATATTTTTTTCACTGTCATGTAAAAGACTGCAGAACAATATTTTGCTAGCGTTTTCAAGAGCAAACTATTTATATCACATTTTTTCAACCGATGGAAGCTTGAGTTATTATAAAATGTAAATACTGTACTTTTTAATTTCTATCTATATCACGGGATTAGTTTCCGGTTTTCATCAGTCAGGTGATTTGAATACGGGTCTTGTATAAATAATAGTATAATTAGTTTACTTGTGAAAATCATTGTGTAAGCAGAAATTGTGATGTTTTTTGATTTTTTAAAGAACAGTTTTATATTATATGATAAAAAATTATAGTTGTTGACTAAAGTGAGAAGAAAGTCCTGCAAAATGTTAATTATATCGATTAATAATGTATAGAAAAATTTATCTCGGCAAATTTATTTAAGAACCATATGATGTGTTTTTTGCCTCCCATAATAATGAATTAATATATTGATTTAAGCATTTACAAAAATATTTTTTTTTTAAAAAGACAAAAACAATATACAGTGTATTAATTAAACTTTTAACCAATATTTTGTAGTAATTTATTAAGTAGGTCATCAAAAATTTGCATATTCGAATAATGAATGACCAATGAGAAAAAAGAATAGACTTTGTCACGCTGATGTTTTTTTGGCGGTTATTTTAGCGCAATTTCTTCTTAGTATGTATGCTAAAAGATGTTCTACAACTTGTGATTGTTTTATATTTAAATTATTAAATATTTGTTTTGAATGAAACGTTTTTTATTTATTACTTTGACTTGCATGGATTTTCTAATTTGCACTTTAATAATTTTAGCAATAATGCATTTTAATTAAACATTGAATGTAGTTTTAGCCATATGCGTTTAAAAACTTGTCGGACCCTATTGTCTTTCTAATTTTTAATAAAAATATTTTTTAATTTTTTTTATTTGAAATTATTAATAAAAACAATTTTATACATAACAAAGACATACTGTGGATTTACATCGTAAGGTAAAAAATTACTTGCGCGAGGTAACTTTTTAGAAATTGATTAGAATAATTTAATCTAAATCTCACAAAAAATAAGGGCCCTTAACCTCAAGAAAAGTATAAACATTGAAAGTAGTATTTTCTTTCCAATTTAAATATTAAATATTTTAAATGCATTGAAGTCTCCAGATAGTGATCTAGCGTTTAAATATTTCCATAAACATCTTTGCATAATCAGTTTTTTTTAAATTACAAAAATGGGTATGCTCCTATATTATAGTAAATATTTATTAAAACGTAAAAGATAATAAAAAATCATTTACCTTTTTAAGCATAATTCTGTCCTATGCATACTAGGAAGTTGGAGAAAAAGGCGGCAGTGCTGTGTCTACTTCGGAAGGCAAATTCTTGTAGGTACGATGAAAATAAAGCTCTGCTGGTACCAGATTGGAATTTCAGCTTACGCTCCGTTCTCATCCACATATTTTCAATATTCTGGGTATGTATGTCTTCACGGCAAAAATTAGCCCAGTCAATGACTTTTTTTTTTTTTTGCTGACGCCGGTCTCGTGCACAATGTATTCTTGGGGCAAATTATGCGACCAAAAATACACTAATTGTTCCCAGAGACGGATGACTTCGGGAAAAGAAAGACCCCTTTCTGATTGTGCTGCGCCGGCGACATATTCTACATTGCCATCTATGCCTGCAGAATACATCACCAACGAACAACGCACTGTTGGCATGTGGCGTAATTTTTCAGGTGTCTTCTTGCAAGCCATTTGATGGCCACTAGAAAACTGTACACGTGCGTGTAATTCGAATTTTTGAATCCAGAGGGTATTTTTTCTGTAATAAGTGCTATAAATCTAGATAGTTTAAATTCTTAAGTTTCAAATAATTTAAACTAATTATTTTAATTCATCTATTCTAATTATTTCAACTTCTTTGAAATGGTAAATATTTTTTGTATTATCTTTTACATTTTAATAAATTTTAATGTAATTGTAATATAGTAGCTTATACGTAAGATTTTCGAATAATAATTTACTTCTAATTTTGAAAACTAGAGGGCGAACATGATTTTTATGATATGGTCGCTAAAGTAAACGTTTACCGAAAGCCAATTGGAAAGTATCTTGGTGCTATTTATAGATCCTATCAGTGACTGTGGTTTATATACAAGTAAAAATGTATAATGGCAGTTAAGCTCGCTTTAGAGCAGAGACCCCCCCCCCTCCCAACCAATATTCATCAGAATATTGACAATATCAGATTTGACAATAGACATGGTGAGGATTTGATTGTTTTTCCATATTTTATTTTTTATCTAATAGCTATCCATTATTAAGCCAATATTAAATGTTATGACTATTACCGGTGGGAGAGGGGAGGGTTAACCATGATTGTAATCTGAAAACATTTTCAAGTTTTGCTATCCTGGATGAAATTCGTTCATTTTTTTTGTCCAAAAATATCTGAAAATAAAATCTAATCTTTGCTAATGTAAATCTGCATTTCTCTGGAATTAAAGGGATTTAGTAGTAGAAGCAGAACAACTCTTAATATGATCTTAAATATATATAAAAAACTCTTAATATGATCTTCAAAACTGAAAAAAATATTTAAATGACTTACAACAAACAATTTTGACATAAAAATTTATTATAAAATTGTAACAAAACTTGGTTTTAACAAATACTTAGTAATTTATAATATTTTGATCTGTATCCTATAGCATTTCAAGAGACAAAATTCTTTTGAGTTTTCTAAAAAAAGACACTTTTTATTCTATACATTTTCCAGAGAAACAATCGTTGAAAAGTATGGCCATAGATATAAAACAGTTCATGTAAAATTTTATTAAAAAAAACATTTTTGATTAAAAACTTGGTCTTGCAACAGTCAAAGTGTATATTTTTGAAATAGTTCACAATACATTTTTGAAATAACTTTTATTTGAAATTCATCAACATTTCTTTTAATCGTTATTCTTTTGCAAAATGTTCTCTTTATTTTGGCATCATATCGGCAAACTTTCCCATTCATTCATCTTATAGGTAGTATTTTTCTAGGTTTCTTAAGTTGTCCATTTACTGAATATTTTTAATAAAATATTTTTCCAGATACATTTTAGAAATTTTAATTTTCTCAATGTTGTTAGTGACATTTGTTTGATCTTCATTTTTGTATTTCACTTTTGATCTCTTTTTGTTAGACTCCATACATATCTCTTTATATAATAATGTGCAGTCTCTATATTACTTTTCTATTATGTATTAAAGTTTCAGAACCATAAGTATCGTTTATTATAACACATTTATTAAAATGTTTTAGGCATGTATGTATATCGTGTTAGCTAGTTTTATTAAAAGCATTCCATCCAAATTCAATTCCATGTTATTTCTTTACTCCAGAAGTATATGTTGTAATTTTGAATAATCTGACAACAAGAACCAAATTAAACTTTTTCATGCTGAGCATTGGATTTATACATACACATACCCAAAAGCCACTTCTATTTCTTTTACTTTCGGAGTTAATGATTTGATATTCAAACATTACAAGGTATTGAATTCAAGGTAAGACTGGTAATCTAGGTCAGTTGAGGGGCAGATGCCAAGCTGAATCAGATTCTAATGAGCTATTGAATATATAAATATTTAATAAATATATTAATTTTTATTTAATACATATTTTTTTCTATTACATTCAATATTTTGTTCAAAAGGCTATTTTAATCAAATCTTTTCAATTACATTTTCAAAGGCTTGCTTCACGTATTAAAGTTGATTACACACTTTTAATCGAAACCAATTTGCTTGCATAGTACATCGTCAGCATCTATATATTTTATTGATCTCAGTCAGATAAAAACTAGAAGCACTTTTGATTCTTTTGTCAATAAATAGTATTTACAAAACGAATCATGATTTTTCCATCTTGCATGAAGATTCTAATTTGAATGGTATGCTTTGTTTGGTTTAATTTCAACCACTATGTTTCTAACTATAATAATAATTTCACTAAAGTATTTATAATTGATAATTTTTTTACATTCATTACTATTCTTTTTTTTTTATATTTATTTTATAAGCCAATCCAATATTACTTCAGTTATAGTATCTATCTATCTTCTTTTTTTCTTTTCATCTGATAGCACCTGCAATACAGGAATTTAGAAGAACTATTTTCATAATTTACTGAATCAGTCTTGTAAGTATACCTGTAATTTTTTTTAAAATTTTGATGATATATAATTAGTACTTGTTATATTGCTAATCTTTTACCAATGAAGCCAAGTAAACAATGAAATTATTTTTTTTAATAAAAATTGAGAAATAGAATAAAAAATAATACATAAAAATATACTTTATCCTTTTTAACTTTGAACTTGAGCACTATGCATCTCAACTTAATAGGTCCTAATTTGCTCACTAAGAAAATTTTATTTACAGAAAAGTGATGAAAATATAGATATAAAAAAATATTAGAAGGTTTAACTGACAAATCAATTAAATGTGAAAAGTTACCTTCTGAATTATAATGAAGATAGACTTATTTCAGTTACAAAAATAAATTGTTACTTATGCAAAAAATTATAGAAAAATCATCTTCATTTACAAAAGCTAATAAAATGCTTCTTGATTATTGAATAGGTATTCCTCTTCAAGCCATATTGTATACACTGAGTTAAATCAATGTACACTAGATATTAGTGCAATCAAACTTTTTATGTTTTTTTGAATACAAATTCATTCATAATAATCATAATAATTTGGTTCAGTCCCATATAGCTATTTAAGTTAGTTAGCTGGAGTAAAAGACATTTTCATGTCCGAAAACTTCAGAGTGTCTACTTAAATATTACATGTGAAATAAATGCTGGGTTTTGAGTTGATATTTTAGATCTATTGTCTGAATATTCTAGTTCCTCACTGAGGTGAGCTGTAAGCTCAAAACCAATTGGTCTGAGGATAAGAATGTTCCGGATAGACATTTTAAATATTTTCTCTTACCGCACTTATCAATTAAGAGCTTGTTTGAGCTATTGATACGCTCTCTGTATTAAATTCATTCATAATTATTGCTCTATTATTAATTTGTAATTATGAATATTATAATTTGAATACAGTGTATATGAAAATTTATATGTATATATTTGATTAATGTGCACTATTAGCTAGGTTTAAAGTATTTCAATGTTTTTAAAAATAAAAACTATTTATGTTTGTGCATTTTTAATAATTTATACCATATTTAATAATTAAACACAGTTTTATTTATAATTACTGACACCAGGGTTGATTATTTGCATGTTAAATGGCTACTAATATGGTAATTGGATATAAGCCAATAAATACGTATAGTGAGTTGTGCCTGATTTAATAATTGGATATATGCTGGCAGGAAAAGAAGGGAACAAACTATAGTAAAATGTGTAATATGTGAAAAGAATTCTATTACAAATGCATAAATATTGGCAATGGAGAGGCAAAAGAGATTTGGTATATAGTTTAGAGAGATGATAAATGGAATAAAAAAGTTAGTTGATAGTTATAGACAGTACAGTCAAATAAAGTGAGAAGAGATCTGAATAAGAATGAGAAAATTAAAATAGCACTGATGAAAAAGATATTGATGGAAATATGTGGGATAAAATGAAAAGATATCACACATGGAAAATAAGAAGGAATGTTAATGCAGCAGTGAATATTGGGATTGAATGAACAAAAACCAATTGATAATAAAAGATTCACTGGGGAGAGATGATGGCCAGACATACTCCAGGAGGGACAGAAAAAGAATTGTTAAAGTCTATTTGTCATGAAATAATATTGATGCGAGAAGATGGATTGAGAGAGTAAAGGGGAATAAAAAATAAATGATCTATTACTCGAGAATTCATATGAAATTTGAGAACCAGAAGTGATAGAGCTGGGTTCCAGAACTGCATTAAACCATATTGGGGGGGGGGGGGCAATAATGATAAGATTAATTGGTGTGATAGTGGTTATAGAAGGTATAATATTGAAAGAAGTTGAAAGATTTATATTTTTTAAATAAGACATTAAAAGTACTGGGATAAAATTATGATCTTAATTTTTAATGTATATTTTTTGTGAACTTTAAATAATTTTTTTTAAGGAAATCTGAATTACATTTGATTGACAGAGATTATGAGATAGTGAGGATAAGATTTTGAATATGTATATTGTAATAAAAATTGAAACAAGTCAAATTGAAAATAGGGGCTAGGAATAAAAATAAAAGGGAGAGAAGAAGCTGAAAAAAAAAAAAAAAAAAAATTATGAGGTTATATCTTAAAAGATATGAAATATGCAAAGATGAAAGCAATATATTAAATATAGAATGCAAAAAAAAAAGAGAAGATTAATGGGGTTTTGTAGAAAGTCTCTTAGGATATGAAAGAATACTAAGGCTGTATTTATTCAGAAGTGCTCATATTTGGGATCCACAGGTTTAAGTCTCTCCAAGACTATTAATAATTCACAGAAAAAAAAAATTATAAATTAAATAAATTTATATTCTGTAATAAGTTTTGCAATATTATAAGTATCTGTTTGTGAGAAAAACAAAACAAGTAATTTATCAGAAATAATCAAAATAAGCATTTTATCTTCTGAGTGCAATTTTCTAGTTTTATAGCCAGTAAAAGCATGCCCATGTAACAAACAAACAAACAAAAAAACGATTCCATATATTAAGTTGGTGCATATGTATCATGTTGCAATACACTGTAAGAAATAAAGGTCACCTACATCAGTCTATACAGTTTTGTTTCTGTACATTATTAGCTATAGAATGGTGTAGGTGTTGCAAAATTTTCTGTGATTTATTTTTCTATTTGATAATGGGGATGGATATGTATTCTTTTGTACGTGTGCTTTAGTAATTTTTATGTATAATTTAAATTAAAATCAAGTAGATATTTTCCTATTAAAAGTGCTTGTCTGTAGCAATATAAATTGTGTAATATTGTGGAAGGAAATTAATCTTCACATATACACTATAGAATTAATACGCACTCCCCCATTAATAAATATTTTATAAGCATAATGATGAGCAAATGTGTATCAGTTCTATAGTGCATGTGTGAAGAGCCAATAAACATCACATGATCACCATTTCTTATGCTTGCTTATAACTGTTATTAAAACAGGCAAAACTTTCTATACGTATTGCCACTCAGTGCAAGCCAGAGTAATTAATGGATGCCAGAAGGCTTCTGCATAAAATCTCCCATTTAGTGCCTACTCATCCAATATCCCCAGACTAGTTTTTGGCTTGTGGTCTTCATCAGTGAGGAGCCTTGAATCTGAGAGCACTGCACCTAGATCTTAGAATCTAATGCAACCCTAGGTGCAGTGTTCTCAGATCCAAGGCTTCTCAAAGGCTACAAGCCAGAAACTAGTCTGGGGATATTGGATAAGTAGGCACTAGATGGGGATTTTATGCGCAAGCCTTCTGGCATCTATTGATTATCCTGGCTTGCACTGAGCAATACATATAGAGTTTTGCCTGTTTTAACATGTGATTTGTCTCCCACAATATTATATATAATCATATATTTGTGAATTATTACATACATAAATTAGCCATGTTTGTAAATTTATTGTTGTGCTTCACTGTTTTTGATATACGTGACCATTTTTGATATATATATATTTAAAATGGAAGTTTTCACAGGTTTTTATAAATTTAAATGATAATTTAAAACAGAATTCTTGTTAAATTTGTACCATATGTATATAGTTGGGAAAAAAGTCAGTAAGATTGAGAAAAAAAAGAACTAATTTTTATAATTTGAAATTTTTATAAAGGCCATGTGAAATGTTTTGAACATATTTGATGTAAATAGTTAATAGAACAATATAGAATGTGATGTAAAGTATATGACAATATATGGGTGACTTATATATAAAAGTAATAGATGGATTGGACAGTAATAATAGTAAAAAAACAAAATAGTTTTATAGGAAAATAGAATTAAAAACCAGAAATATAATGGATATATATCTCTTAGACAAATAGTATTAAATATACTATAGATTTTATATTGGTAGATATATTTAAATAAAATTAAAAAAAGATTCGAAAAGATGAAAAAATAGGTAATAGTGTTTACAACTTTATTAAAATAATTGGGAATAATAAGTTTCAGTCATCAGAGTTAAATATTTTATTAAGAAAGGATGAAGAATAAATGACAGAGAGAAAATAGAAGGCTTTTTTTTAAGGAGTTGTGAAAAATATGATGTCAAAAGAAAGAAGGGTGAGTTATTACATTTGGTATTAAATAGATTGTCAGAGACATAGCTGGAGAGGAAATACATGTTTAGTAGAAAACAAGTGAAATGAAATAAGAATCTACAAGTAGAGGTAAAGTTTAAACCACAAGATGTAGAATAAAAAGGAAAATATCAAAAAAATATAAATCAGATATAGAATGTGTATATATTAATAAAGAAAAAGAGTTAAAATTAAAAACAAGATCAAAGAATGATTAATATAAGATTTTCAGAAACTGTTAAGAAATTAATAAGAAAAGGAAGTAAATTTTAGAGGAATATAAAAATAAAAAAAACAGATAAATAAAAAAAAAAAAGAAATTAATTCATAATATTAATAGTCAAAGGAAACTATACTTAAGATTTTGACTGAATATGGGATAAGATTGCAAAGAAGCAGGAATGAAATGAAGTAAAGCATTTTCTGTAATGTAGAGGGATTAATGTCTGGATAAATGGAGGGAAAAGATAAAAGCTATTATGAAAATTAAACAAAATTGATAATATAATAGCAGAAATGCTCTGTGCCGGTCAAAATCGTGTATTCATTCAACAAGACCAATAATCCAAGCAAAAGTACTTTGAATCCAACCATACCCAAGATACAGATGTCAGGGGAGTGGTGATCCTAATCTATTTGCCTGAACTATTGCTTCTCTGACTAATGGATAACGTTTGTGATGACACGAGCAGTGCTTGATTTATTCTGTCTTCAGCTGGAGGTCATGGTTCACAAAGAGACTCGAACTAATAACGGGTTTATATAAGAAATTAATGATTTAGTGAATTGCAGAATGGTACAGATGTGATTGGATATCGATTACTAATGGTTTGAGCTGTAATAATTGTAATTCTTTCTGGCACCATTACAAAGAAGTGAATTTAAATCAAAGAAATATTATAAATAAATTGAATAATTAACCTTAGAGATTTGGAGTGATGACAAACTAAGCTTATTTAAAATAATAATATTACAGGAATTTATTAAGGAATTTAGTTACAAAATAAGTTGGGTTTTGTTTATACAACTAGGTTATTTTTATTGAATTCGTTTTGATGCGGCTTTGATTAATAAAGTAAAAAAAAAGATTAATTGGTCTGCCAAGAACCAATCAGCAATAAAATATTATTAGCCCTCTTTAAGAGATTACAAATAAATTTATTATATATATATATTACAAGACATGAAAGATGTGCATTTAAAACACTATTACATTTAAATCAGTTTTCTGTAATGAGTGTAATTCATCATGGAAGATTACAAAATAAGACAGTCTTTTAATTAACCCAGACAGATTGGGCATTAAATATCAAACTGACTTCTGGTGAAGTTTGACTATATACAGCACAATAAATTATACATCACAATTTTACTATTTTTCTGACAAATAAAATATATATGTCTGAAACATATACTGATAAAATGCTATGATGAATGTGCTTTCAATGATTTTCTTTTAAGACATTTGTTTTACAGAAATCGTGATAGATTTTTCTTAACTGATTTACTAAAATTCTTTATTCTTTCAGAAAAAATTACGAGGGCAATTTTAAATTGGAGGTAATAATACCACATCTAACTTTTAAAATAATTTCAATCATTTAAAATAAAATTGATAATATAAGAGGTACAAAACTAAACGAGCTTTTCTATTAATTAATTTAAGGGAACTAAGTCTCATGTAATGATTTTTAACTGAAGAAAATAAGGGAGAGATTTAAAGTTAATTGCTCGTTGAATTTTATACTTGGCAATTTCAGTAAGTCAATATTATAAATAAACCAACAAAAATTAATTTAAATTTGCCGTATCAAAATAATGTGAGTTTTTTAGAAGAATTGATATTTTAAATTTAAGAGAAAATTTAACAGATGCATTTTAAACTAAGATGTATAAACATTACATATATATAAAATATAAATTAATATTGATTTAGAAAACAAGTAAAATAGACTCAGTGGCTTGAGGCAAATTGGACGTTACCTCGGAATCAATCTGTAGACATTCCATGGCTTGAAACAGGCAGTTATACAGTCACATCATTTTAGCAGCCTTCCTTGATACAGACAGTCTCCAGCTAGATGTTGAGAGCACTGGAAAGGCATTGATGAGCTGGTGGGACAGAGCTCCGGAAAGCAACGGTCAATCTTTTTAGCCAGTCATTCTTTAGGCACGATGTACTATATATATTATTTACTTCTCTTCAGAATAATCATGAAAATCAAATACTTTATTAGAATATTGATTTTTAAAGATAGCGGCTAAATTCCAAAATATTTGGATAATTATAAATCTGTTGTAGAATTGAATGTGATGTATAAATTATTTGCACATTAAGTTCACTATAGACAATATACTTATATTTAAATATTATATATTCATCCTGTTTTCTGCCCATCCCTCTTTTGTATATTTAAATGGTCATATTTAGGTCTTATATGTGAAGGATCAGAATGACTTAAAGTCAATATGGGTATAACAATAATATTGGCATCAATAAGAGCTTTGAGTGTTCCGTCATGAGATTTTCAATGATATGGATAACTGAAGAGTTGGAAAGTAAAGAAGATTAAAACCTGTCCATTAAAGATTGAAGATTTGTTATCTTAATAAGCACTGGTTATATAAAATGTGTGGGAGATGATAATCTGGACCAACAACTGATGAATGCTGGTTCTGCACAAAATATGTATATTGGAGATCATTTAACTTTTTCACATGTATGTGATCATGTGTATCATTTGTATAAGATGGAGTGGATAGATGTAGGGAGCTTGAAAATCTGATTTCAAATCCTTTCTAATTACATTAAGTTCGGTATAGACAATATATTTGTATTTAAATATGAAAGACAAGATTATAAACTGAATGGAAAACAATAGCATTAAAGGAAATGCCAAATCATTGTAGAAATTACAAGAGATTGGGAGATAACATATTTGTCTTGAAACAAGTCATAGAAAGTTTTGATATAGAAATAGTCCAAGATAGAGCAATATCACAAATATCATAGAAAAGTTTGTAATTGAAAGATATAGATAGATCTATAATTAAGATTATAAAATACAGGTAACATGAATGTGAATATTTATTAGATAAATGTGAGATAAATAAATAAATACCTATAAATGAATGAATATATGTGGAGTAAGGAAATTTTAGCTGGGGGAATTGAAAAAGAATAAACATTATTCTTTGTTGGTGATATCTATCTTATCTATTTGTCTTTCCATCCATCCATCCATTTACCCACCCATTCATCCATCAGTCACTCTCTGTTTCTATCTGTCTGTCTCTATCAATCCATCCATCTCTCTATCCATCTGTCTGCCTAACTATCTATCTATCCATCTCTATCTCTGTCTACTGTATATACCTACTTACCTATCTTTATATATCTATCCATCCATTTATCTATCCATCTATCTATGCATTTATCCACCTATCTATATGTGTGTCCATCTATCTGCTTTCCACCTGTCTTCCCACCCATCTGTCCATCCACTCATCTATCCGATTATCTATATACAGTATATAATGGAAAATAGAAAATTAATACTTTTTTAGATGGGTGTGCAGAAGTTGGGGGAAGAAAATAATGATAGGTTTTAGTAGGAATAAATTAAAATTATTGATAAATTATGTGATGAATATTGGAAGATTTGCTTATAGAAATTATAGGAAGATACACTTATTTAAAGGTTGAGTTAAATGAAAGGAGAGAATGTTTGAGAAAATAAAAAATCTTAAATAAGAAAATAATAATAAAAAGAAGATAATTACGAGATCAACATTATTTGCTTATAGTAGATATGAAATATATTAAATTTAAATGAAAGGATATTTCACATTTTTAACATGTGGAAATGAAGTGACATTTTAAGAAAATGAGTAATAACTTGTAGAAAAAAATCAAAGTGAAATTGAGAGATATGTATTTGGAGTAAAAATATGATCAAAAATGGAGATTATTTAAGAGAAGTGGAAATAATTGAAAGTTTGCTAATCTTTCACATGCGCAATTGTCTCTAAGACAGCCAATCAGATTTTAAACAGCTGTCTTGAGAATGATCAGGCTTCGATACATGACAGACATGTATCGAAGCCTGATCATTCTCAAGACAGCTATTTAAAATCTGATTGGCTGTCTTAGAGACAATTGCGCATGTGAAAGATTAGCAAACTTTCAATTATTTCCAATTTATTAACAACATGCAATTTAGACAAATATTAAGAGAAGTGGGTTAATTGACTTTCTATCTGAGGGAGGCAAAAAATTAATTGAAGCACTTTGTGAGATAAATTGTGAAAAATATTTTTAATTGGATAACTCTGCAAGAAAAACAAGATGGATTAAAAGAATAAAGTTTTCTAGGTTGATCAATAATAGTTCAAAGATTGGGTTGAAAAATGGAAATACATTTTGGAGATAGATGAAGAATAGTAGGATGATAACAAATAAATAAAGGGAAATGTGGTAATGGGGGATTGGGGGGGGGGGATAAGTATAAGAATACATTGTAGTTGCATGAAAGCAGAAACATACTATGTTTGGATATATATATATGACAATGGGTAGGAAAGTAATTTATTGAGACAGACATTATTTTTAAAAATTATAAAAAAAATAAAGAAAAGAGAATATAAATAGAATAAAAATAAATGGAATTGTGAAGCCTATTACAGTGTTTTTAAAATGTAAGAGGCAGATGACATTTGATTTATCTAAGAAAGAATTTGGACAATATATTAATAGTAATGTGGATTAAGGAGAGGGCATAAGTTATTAAGGTATGCATTAGGTTTTAGGCCAAAAAGATATGCAAAGAAAAGTTAAAGTAAAATCAATTTGATTTGTTGAAAAGGGAATGGTCGAGAGATCAGCGCGACTGCCTTACAAGCAGTTGCCCGGGTTGCAGGTTCGCCTCCCGGCCGATGCTATGACACTTGAAAAAAAAAAAAGTAGAAGTAAGGCATTGCATCTCTTGGGAGAAAAATGTGTTATTCAGATATGAATTGCAATTTAAGGTGTGAAAATCGTTAATAGTTCTGCTTCAATTAATTGAAGAAAGAATGATTCTTGGAAAAAGTCAGTTTTTCAACTTTGAATTTTATTATAATCACAGGCTGTATATTTAGAATGGGTATGGTATAATAATTAATGCCCTGCATTGTTTTGAACAGTTGTAGAGTGTCAGAGTCTAGATTATAAAATCTCTAGACCAATTTCAGTTCTGGCACTTCCAGTGCTCAAAATTCTGATAAATTCCTGAAGATAAAGCTATTCAATTATTTTTAATCCTGCATGGTTTAGTACAGTAATAAGTTGCTAGACTCTGGACCATAAATAGTCAAAATGAGTCATAGATCACATGATCCTATTCTCTTAAGCTTGTAAGTTATAAACAATGAGGATTGCCAATTCCTCAACAAGCTTTGTGATAAATGCTTAGCCAGAGCCAGCATTTAAAATATCTTTGTCAGGAACCCCCCAAAACCCCTGACCATGGTTTCGTGCTTTGGCACTCCTCAGAGAGGTGCCAGGTTCTTGGATCAATTCCAGTTTTGGCATTTCTGGCACTCAAACTTCTTATGAACTCGGCAATAAAACCATTTAATTACTTTTTTATTAATGACTCTCTGACAAAGATTTTATGAGTTTAAAATATTGCTAATGATAATGTTAATAAATTTCAAAATTCTTAATACATAACAACAAATAGACATTATCAATTTAAATAACATAATTTTACCAATCACAATTAATTATGCAGCTGTAAATTTTTTAAAACTCTTATCCAATACTTAATATCTTTATGATATAGTGGCTATTGTGTCTATGTGTTGGGATTCGAATTCAGATGAAGCATGATATTTTTTCAGATTGTTTAGGACCACTGTCAACTTGGGCTTTTTTTTTTGTAGGTATCCACTTATATCCGACACAGCAAAAATATCTAATTATTGGTCAGAAAAAGGCACATAGCTAAAGGGTAAAACATACTGCTTACTGCCAATAGTTTTTTTATGCAGGAGAATATTGTCTTACTTTTCTGTGAAAGTGTTTGGAAAGGCTTTTGCCTTGTGGTAGACTATGACTCGTGCATCACACGCGAAAATTTTATTGGCAAACATAAGATTTGTTGCATGAAGTTAATTTTTATTTATATATTTTTTTAAAATATGCAATTTAATATATAAATGGAAGATTTAAAATTTGAATACAAATTGAAGTTATGAATATATTTTTTATTTTATTTTTAAGAAAATTCTTTGTTCACAAAATTGTATTGTATTTATAATTGTAGTATATTCATTTAACTATGCTTTTGGTTATTTTGTTTCTTTATCTAACTATCTTTTTTTTACTGCATTTCACATATGGTAAAGCTATTTAATATCTATATTATTTCCATCTTCTAGTAAGTGAAATAGTATTTGCTTCAATTACCTTTCAAGTTCTTGAATTTATTATATTTTCTATTATCATCATATCATAGAACATTTTCATTCAATATGTTATTCAGAATTACTTGCCAGCAGCCTCGTAATTAATCATTTTTATAAACTTGCAAATACAATTATACTTTTTATTTATTAGTAGTGTGATAAAAGGAGACAGAATGAATTAGTATTGTTAAACAAAAAGTAAATTGTATTCTGAACAAGAACATTCTGTGATATGATTAAAATCCTAAACGTTACATATTTAAGCAGTTGTAAAAGTTATTTACATGCTTCTGAAATTAGTAATATTTCTGTTATCATTATGGATATTAAACTTTTTTATTGCATTTCATATTTGTTCTTTTAAACTTTTCAGTTATTTGAAAGTTTTACTTTGTTTTGCATATAAATAGTTTGTTTTAGTATGTCCATTGGTATGAGCTATTGACAACAGCTACTAATTATATGCGTAGCATCATTTCTTATTTACTGAAACATGGTATATGTTTTTTATTATTATGGATATTTTAAATGGAAGAACATAATCTGTTACTTTTTAAAACAAAAAAATGTATTTACTAAAAATTGTATTGAAGATCTTATTTAAAATTTATTAATATTTATATTTTAAATGCCCACATGATTAATTTTAAACAATGGCTGGAATGATTTGATTTACATTGGCTATGTATGCTTATGATTTGCCCTGACAACAGACTACTGATATTTTATTGGTCAATTTTAAGGTTGACTGGTTTGACATGATATACATATTATTACCAATTAGCTATGTGCACTTATGGTTTATTATATGTAAGAGATATGATGGCATATAGATTTTATATAATTAATCAATTTCAGTACTTTAATATTGCATATTTCAAATATTGCTAAATACTATCCAACATATTCACATTAAAAACAGATCAAACTCTCACATGACATTTATCTAATATTTTACAAACCCCATAACAATATTATTTCAGCCACGCTCCCTCTTTAAATAAAAAAAAAAAACAGTTTGAATTTTTGCAATCCATTAAAAAGGAAATCCTCTTTAATGTTGATCATTTAGAAGAACATCATCTTTCTAGGTGTAATTAAAATTTAATATGCAGTATAAGATCTTGGCTGTCTTAGTTTCACACTTCTTATTTAAATTAGTTTGAATTTTAATACATATTAGATCTTAGTGGTCAACATTGAAAAGGATCCTTTTCAATTGATTGCAAAAATTCGAGCTATTTTGCTATTTAAAGGGGGTATATGGCTAAAGTAATATAGGTATGGGCACTTCAAATATTTTATATATATTTCAGTTAGCATTATGCATTGGTTTTATATATATGCATATTTTAAATAACGTGTATTGAAGATTTAAGCATCTATCAAACATTCTAGAGTAGCAATCATAGCTTTTTATGTTAATAAATATTATGCATAAAGTTTGATTTTTCTTTTATATATGTTGCTAATGGCAGCATTAAAAATTAAATCAAAATTTAACACTATAGAGTGAAAAGTGAGTGTATTTTTATTATTTGTTACAAATGTAAAATAAAACAGCTTTTAAATAGATCTTTACAGGGGAAGGCCACTTCAGTCATCCCTTAAAGGAGTAATGAAGGAAAAGACATTTTTCACTAGGCTTGCTGATTATTAGGTGCTAGCAGAGATGAAGCGTCCAGGTATTGAATGGAATGAGTGCTTCCATAGAAAAATTCACTAAAACTTTCAAAAACTTTAATTAAAATTCAATGTAAAAAATTCACTTTCAGTTTTTTTTTTCAATTATTTTTGAATAGAATACCAACAGTCTAATTGTTTTTATATACATACGTAGGGAATGAACTCGATTAATTCATTCTCGCATCCTTGTTGATTATAAGAAGTTCAAAAAATGCTAAGATCTAATTTACAATTAAAACTTTTAAGAATGTTCAAAGAATTGGGAAGATAAAAATATATTGATAATGTATTATCTATGATTAACAGATAAAAGAGTTCCAGATTTTTCTAGATGCACATAATATGTATATATTAGCTATTATGTAAAAATCATTGTGGTAAGTAAAATAAAAACATTATAATAAAAAGAAGATTATGTAGTGTGTTTCTGTTCCTAAAAAAGTCACGCTTCATCACTGGGTGCTAGAGATTAACAATTTTACATCCTGGTTTTAATTTTTAGTTAAAAAATATCTAGATACACTTCTGGACTAAATTTGAACTCCAAATCAAGTACATGGTAATTGGATGTTTTAATCACTGCATTATTAGTTCCTGAAAATGCCAATTATGTAAATATTTATTTAAATATATATATATAACCAATAGTTTGTTGCTTGAAATTTCCAGCAACAATTCTTTTTACCATTTTCTAGAACCATCTATGGTAAGTTTGAATAATTAATGGATACCAAATGAAATTGCTCTTGGAAGCATATGAGAAAGTCATGTGATGAATTTAGGTGTTATTTAGCTAAGTAAAGAAAAAAAAAAAAATCTCCACTGATCATAATTGCATGGACTATTATCCTTAACTTGTTATTTGTTTGATGTTACATAATCTTTTGGGTAATTACTCACATAATTATTATTAATATTGTCATGAAACTTAGCTAGCTATTCATCCAAATTTTTATCATCCCTATTCATCTTTACTTATGTAAATAAATTATGATGGTTACATCAAGTAAAACATTTCTCTTGCTAATATTGTTTTAAGCAGATTAGAAGACAATAGATTAAAAAAATTGTCAATTAAAACAATTAAATTTTATTTTTAAATACACAAAATATATTCATAAATACAAATTTGTTATTATATTGAAAGTATTTGTTAACACATTTCATATAAGATATAAAATATGAATTAAAAATAGAAAGTTCAATAGATATTTTTGCATTATAATTGGAAATTTATTAAATTAAAAATTATTGTAATGATACAAACAAATGTTGAAACATTTAACAACAGAACAGGTTTGAATTTGTAATAAAGAAAATTTATTTAAAGCTGAGAACTTTCAATACTCAGTAGTATCATAATCATAGCATCATGTGACTAAAAGAAGTTGAGATCTAGATTTAAAGTTACTTTTGAATATTAAATAATAGATTATCATAAAATTGAATTTTTTGGAGTAGATTTACATACTAATGATGAAGGTGGTTATTACAAGTGCCATTTTTTAGAAAGATGAATACTAGAGCCCTTTTCATTGATCGCGTGATGATCACTGACCACGCCTCTTTAAATTTTCTCTTTCTGTCACCTTTCTTGGAACAAATGATGCCAGTCACAGAGAGATCGAAGCCATGGCCAACTGCAACTTGTGATCCAAGAAAATGAAAAAGCACTCGCCATTCTCCTCGGCCTGGCCATACAGATAACCATGCTAGGCAAATCTTGTTGACAAGTTATCCCAGGCCTTAACATAGCAAGCCTTCAAGCAATTGGACTCCTCATTGTTAATTTTGTCCACAATTTGATATGAAGTCTCTTGAGTTATTTTATCTTTTGAATTATTTAATAATTTATTTAAAGATGAAGGCAAGTGAAAACTGACATTGTATCCACTGATATAAATATTTTTAAATTTATGTACGAGTTTTGAAACCCAAGGGGGACCATACCAGTCTTCATTATAAGGCCAAATGTTTGTAGGGTGCAAGATTTTGCCACAAAAATTAGTGATAATTGCAGTTATTTTTTTTAGAATGGTATCCAATGCTGATTAGGTCTTTACTGTATAGATCAATGTTTCTTCTCCCATCTGCCTCAAATTTGCACATCTTTAACTTTCCATGGAGAAAACCTTTCAAGCCAGTGAATTTATGGAAGAAAGGATTATTAGATCTAGGATATATAGTGCCTCTTACATTTAATGGTTTTAAAATCATCCTATAATTTAAGACAGTGTCCTGCCTGATGATATGTAAGTTTTAAAATATGTTGTGCAGGAGTTACTAATAGTTTTTACATTAGCACATACAACAGTATTGTCCACATATTTGGACAGACATTCAAATTTTAGAAGATCTCAAATTTGAACAGATACAAACTACAGACAACTCCACTAAAAGGGAACCCCATAGGCCAGCCATGATTTATTTTGTATGTTTTTTAATTAATTGATGCAATTATTTCATCACTAATCCAATTTAATGTGTCTATAATAATGTTTTTTTTCTTGCTGGCATAATTGACTTGCTGCAAAAAGTCTTCTACGATTTTAATAGATTCATAATGAGGGATAGATTTATACAATTCCTTAACATCAGAGAGGCAATTTTGAAGCTATTATTGATTTTGAGATTTTGATTATTTTCGATAAATTTGTATGAACATTTCAAACTAAGAACCAAAACCGAGGTCATCTACGAGCCAAGAGGCAATAAGTTTAGCTGCATAATAAAAGTATGAGCCACCAAAGTCAAGAAGAAGGTGAAATGGGAAATTTTTCTTGTGCAGCTTTATATTCACAGATATTCTAATAACAATGGCAGCAGATGGGTATATTTTATAATATTTGGAGCTTGACAATGCTTTGCCTCACTATTTTCTAAGAATTGAGCAACAGATTTATCTTTTCTAGCCTTTGAATTATATAATCTTTTACTTTGGTAAAACACAAACCACCAATTTGCTGGCTAATTTTAAAGTCAAACTTATTGCCACTATCTTCTTTCAGGAAAACAAGAGTTTTCTCTATAATAAAATTTCTAATGTACTTAATATTATGAGACCAGTAATTGTTTTTAGGTTTTGATATGTATTTCAAAAAAATTAGAATCTTTTCTATGACTTTTTCTTCTTCTGGGTCATTTTTATATACTCAAAATCAGCAACTATTTCCATTTCAGAATAGTACCATTCATCACCTACAAATCTGGATTTGCAATTTAAAATTTGATCAACCGCCTTGGGAAATTCAACATTCGAAAGATTGGCCTAACTTTTAATGCTAGCGAGATTAGGGTCTATGTTTCTGTTTTGCAGCCAAAAAGTTAAACTTTAAAAAAAAATATTTTTTTTCCATGGTAAAAATGTGGTTGCACTTTATGTAGATACTTTCAGGAGCTGTATACTCCATTGCCATACAGTTTTTCCTTTTTTTTGTCAGCCTTGAATGCACTGTAAAGATTTGACATTTTTTTGTATCATTACAATTATCACAGGAAAACAGTAAAAAAATTTTTTTAGAAGTAAAAGCAATTGAAAATATAATGACAAAATAGTTCAATAAATTATAATATGTGCAGAGTGTATACTAAGAAAAAACTTGTTTAACGTTTTAAAATATATATGCTAGATAACATCTAAATAATATGCTGAGCATGCTTTTGACTAACTGGTAGTCATAATCATACCAATGAGTGTCCAGAAGGACTATGAGCTTTATAGAAATAGCATTTTACAGAGGTAGCGATTTTCATAAATTTGAATAACAAGTAAATTTATTTAGATAAGCCATTTTTTTGATAGGCAGATGCAGGATAATTTTTTTTTAATCACGTTTATATTATTGGCAATAAGCCAGTCCTCTTTAACTTTGTGTTTAGCATCATTTCTCTCACAGCAGATAATACTGGTGGATATACGCTCGAATATGTCATCTTTTTGGTTTCATGTTCGGGAAAGATAGATTTTATTTCTCTATTAGTTTTGGCTCTCTTATATTGACATCTTTGTTGCACAACTTTTGTAAAGAGATTGGCCCAAGATTCCCAAAGAAAACTGTGTTGCAGTTTATATTGATGGATGTAATTTTATACCCAACTTGGGAATGGTTTGGGATCAGCTTGTCTTTAGTGTTGTTCATCAAAAAGTTCAGGGCAGCAGGGGTGCAAAGACTGACATTATATGTTTCAGCACAGATTTTATTTATTTTTTGAGAAAAGTTATAATTTTTTGGAATTACATTACAAATAAATAACGCTACTTTAAAGATACATACACGGTTAGTGTTTTATATTTTAAAGCTAAAAAAAAAAAAAAATACATGTATGTCTGCATTTATATATGTCTGTATCAAAATAAATAAACACATAATTCCTTAAGTGTACATTTAATCTGTACTTGACAGCAGATAATTCTATTGAAAGGGAAGTCAATAGCTAGAAACCAGTTTGTGAATCTGTTTCAGCACTAATATCTATTGATTTCTCATGCTTACATTGATGGCTTACAAGTTGAGTAATATGAAATGGATTACTTCTGTCATAAATATTTATGTATATATTTATGCTTTATTTATTAATTTAGGTTCAAAGAAATGGAATTACCTTATCACTTGCAAGGAAACGCAGGTAATTAATTAGTTAAAGATCATAAAGTGATTAATATTATATTATGTATTATTTTGTCTATATCCATGTACTAAATATATATATTGTAAGAATACATTGAACCGACCTCTCAAAAATCACCACACACGCATCCATCTTAAAGACCATTACCACCAACAATCGTCAAAAGCATATTATTAATGATATACTAATAATTTTGTGTAAATTTGTCATTTAAAATTATATTATTAACAATACTGACTTGTAAATAGTCAAACTTCAAAAAAGCAAACAATTCATAAAAATCAAAAGGAAGAAAGAACAATTAAACTTTAGTATTTGTTAATCCATTACATTAGACATTCAGATATTCAAATGATATAATAATTGAAATAAAAATGTAAGCTCAAATTGACATGATATAGTAATAAAAATATATAAAATGTGATGGAACAACTGGTGCAGGGAAAAAGTGGAAGATAAAATAAAATGAAAGATTTTTCTTCTTAAAAAAAAAGATTCAAAAATAACATTGGCTATTCATTATGCATTTGAGTAAAATCTAAATTCGAACCCGCTGTTCAAAACTATAGAACAATAGCCATTGAATTATCATATCCCCAAAGAAGAAAATAATATCATGAAATAGGGAGAAAACTATGTGTATGAATATGAATGGACTAAATATTTTGTAACGGTTACTTTACAAACCATAGAAGTATTATTATTCATAATACTGAATTTTAGCATTAAAAGTAAGAAGTCATCTCAAGCTTAATTCAAGCTTTTTAAAATTAAAATCCACCATAAATTCTTAATAAAACCAAGAATTTCAAGTAAATTTGTCAACACAATTAAGTAGCTATGTCTATCTAAAAAAAAGACATAGTGGAGATAAAGTTGTTTGCCATACAACCATATTGTTAGATTTGAGTTTTAATGGAAGTCAGCATCTAGCCATTCATGCTGAATGTAGCACCAACATATATTACCATAAACCAAGGAACATTTGTAGATTGAAAAGAATACTGTAGATGAAAGAAATGGAATCGCCATCATGAATATTCGAATGGCATTCGAACATGGTATTGTGGATTTAAAATGAGGAAAAAGAAAGGATTCCTTAAAAGAAAATTCCTTGAACATTCCATCAATATAAACTGTTGCTAATTTAAACTTTGGCTCAACTACACAGGATTAATATTATATATATAATCTTTATGTATTTTTTTAAATTCTAATTTCTTTCTTTTGATAATAGGTTAATCTTTATCCCACTGTAATTTAGAATTATATAGAGGGGAAGATCGGAAATATTATTTTCAATTTAGTAATAAAATGTGGACATAGATACCCCAAACTTGCTTAATAATAAGTTTGACTATTTAAAGACAAAAAAGTAAGATTTTATTATTTTATGTAATATTAAATACCTATACTATGACAATTACAATGTTACATATTAAATGTTAAATGTTTGTTACAATTAATTTATTGGTTAGATCTTTGTCATTCAGAATATATGACTAAAACTCTTCATAATTGATCTTTCCTATCATATTCTCATACCATTAGGAGAAGATTCCCAAAATATAAAATAATCCTTACAAAATCCTAATCCGTGGATATACTCACTAAGGATAGGAAGGTTATTTAGTGTATCCATAGAATTATTTGGATGAAGGTTTACATTTATTTTGTGTTGTAAAGTTTAAATTAATAAGTTGAGATAATGAATGATTATCCTTCATAATGATACAATAGGACTAGATTACCAGATATTCAAGAAATGAAATTAAGGATAATCAAGCTTATCCAATTATCAGCTAATAATTGTACAAATCACATATGCTAAAATAAAATTATGAACAAATTTGGCTATTAATGATTTTATTAAATGCTTATTATCATAATCAAAGTCATTGCTATTTATCTACTCCACAATTCATTACATCGCATTATATATATATATAATTTGTATATAAGCATGATACAATCATACTCTGAAATAGAATCCATGCATATCCTTCCTGGATTTGAATATCAGGGTATAGAATCAATTAATTAGAGGCTAAATGGAAGAAGGCATATTAACTCTAATTTTCTTCCATCTAACTAATACTTTTATGATTATATCAATTGAAATAAATTACTTCAATGATCATAATGAGACATGCTCAATGAGAAAAGCTCATCCCATTACAATATATTAATGTAAAATAATACTCTTACAGAATTTAAATATAAAATTTTAATAATATTATTGTACTGAGTATACTTCTGATGTTTTCACATGATATTCATGATCAGTGCTGAGACAGCACCATGAATATGATGTGAAAATATTGAAAGTATATTCGGTGCAATAATATTTTAAAATTTTATTTTTAAATTCTGTATGAGTATTATTTTACTTTAATATCTAGACTATGGAAATGTAATATATATATATATATAATCTTGTAATTGAATATAAATAAATACAGTAACCAAATATATGCAAAGTACAACTTTAAAATCTTTTATCCACTTAGGAGCTCTTTCGACTATCTTCATAGCCTTTGTCAACTAACACTTTCAAAGGCTAACCTTTTCATAATTATGTGATTTTTACATTTGCTGCCTATCTGTTATATTTATATATTAACATAGCTTCCTTTATTTTCATTTTATTGTTGTTTCTTTCAATTTGCCAAATTTTAAAATTATTATAATTCAAATTAAAATCATATATACTGTAACCGGACCGCCATACAACCGTTTTATTACCTCAGTTGTAACAATTTTCTGATGAGCATGCTGTAGGAAGGAACTATCAATTGACATTCCTAATGCAGATGTTAATGGCACCTACAACAATATTTCCTGCTCATCAGAGGATGTAGTATAATAGAGACTGGGAACATCTAAACATTTATATGTTTGGTTTTCCAAACAGCGCCATTAGAGTTCTGTCTTACTACAACCTGACTGGCCTTGGTCTAGCTATGTCAGACGTAGCTCAGAGAACATGAGATTCTCATGAACCAGTGCCATAATTGGTGGGTGATGTGATAGATAAACAAAATAGAATTGGATGACTGGACAACCAATTTAATTTTTAGTAACAAAAAATTTATTAGATAACAATTAATTTGCAATTTCAACAATAGTTCATTAATTCCTCTATGAGAATAAACTTTAAACATTCTGGTTTAGTAATAATTCATTTTGAATTCATTTAATAGTTCATTTTGAATTCACTTGAGAGGAGAAAATTATGAATATCCTAATTCAATGATATTTCATTAATTCTTTTATGGGAAAAAGCTTGGGATTATTCTGATTTAACAATAATTCATTCCGAGTTCATTTAATAGTTCATTTTGACTTCACTTGAGAGAAGAAAATTATGAATATCCTAATTCAATGATAGTTCATTAATTCTTTTATGGGAAAAAGCTTGGGATTATTCTGATTTAACGATAATTCATTCCGAATTCATTTGATAGTTCATTTTGAATTCACTTGAGAGAAGAAAATTATGAATATCCTAATTCAATGATATTTCATTAATTCTTTTATGGGAAAAAACTTGGGATTATTCTGATTTAACGATAATTCATTCCGAATTCATTTGATAGTTCATTTTGAATTCACTTGAGAGAAGAAAATTATGAATATCCTAATTCAATGATAGTTCATTAATTCCTTTGTGAGAAGAAATTTGGTAGTAATTAAACATTTATGATTTATATAACATTTCGTTATCTTATCATTTGATAATTAAAACATTCATACTCTAGCCAAGTATGGAAGTATATTTTTACACATAATCTTTGTGACATTATAGTAAATTTAGAAGCAGATAAGTATTTATGATTTATAGAGTATCTTATCATTTGATAATTGAGGCATTTATATTTTCGCCAAATGTAGAAGCATATCCTCACACATAAACTTTATTACATTACAATGAGTTTAAAAGCAGTTAAATATTTATGATTTATAGAGTATTTATCATTTGATAATTGAGGCATTTATATTTTAGCCAAATGTAGAAGCATATCCTCACACATAAACTTTATTACATTACAATGAGTTTAAAAGCAGTTAAATATTTATGATTTATAGAGTATTTATCATTTGATAATTGAGGCATTTATATTTTAGCCAAATGTAGAAGCATATTCTTACACATAAACTTTATTACATTACACTGAGTTTAAAAGCAGTTAAATATTTATGATTTATAGAGTATTTATCATTTGATAATTGAGGCATTTATATTTTAGCCAAATGTAGAAGTATATTCTTACACATAAACTTTATTACATTACAATGAGTTTAAAAGCAGTTAAATACTTATGATTTATTGAACAAATTCTACGCTATTAGTTCGAAAATTCACTTTGTAATATTTGATTATTATGTTTTAGTATTTTATAAAAATTACCTTCCAGTTTTATGGTCCACTTTATTCAAACGAAGGCGGGTTATTTTATTAATGGAAAGTCATGGCACAGCGTGGAGAGAGTGAAGCTCTTAATTTATTCCAGTAACCGGACCGCCATACAACCGTTTTATTACCTCAGTTGTAACAATTTTCTGATGAGCATGCTGTAGGAAGGAACTATCAATTGACATTCCTAATGCAGATGTTAATGGCACCTACAACAATATTTCCTGCTCATCAGAGGATGTAGTATAATAGAGACTGGGAACATCTAAACATTTATATGTTTGGTTTTCCAAACAGCGCCATTAGAGTTCTGTCTTACTACAACCTGACTGGCCTTGGTCTAGCTATGTCAGACGTAGCTCAGAGAACATGAGATTCTCATGAACCAGTGCCATAATTGGTGGGTGATGTGATAGATAAACAAAATAGAATTGGATAACTGGACAACCAATTTAATTTTTAGTAACAAAAAAATTTATTAGATAACAATTAATTTGCAATTTCAACAATAGTTCATTAATTCCTCTATGAGAATAAAATTGTAAACATTCTGGTTTAGTAATAATTCATTTTGAATTCATTTAATAGTTCATTTTGAATTCACTTGAGAAGAGAAAATTATGAATATCCTAATTCAATGATATTTCATTAATTCTTTTATGGGAAAAAGCTTGGGATTATTCTGATTTAACAATAATTCATTCCGAGTTCATTTAATAGTTCATTTTGACTTCACTTGAGAGAAGAAAATTATGAATATCCTAATTCAATGATAGTTCATTAATTCTTTTATGGGAAAAAGCTTGGGATTATTCTGATTTAACGATAATTCATTCCGAATTCATTTGATAGTTCATTTTGAATTCACTTGAGAGAAGAAAATTATGAATATCCTAATTCAATGATAGTTCATTAATTCTTTTATGGGA
The DNA here is from genome assembly GCA_028023455.1 of Epiperipatus broadwayi. Taxonomy (NCBI): domain Eukaryota; kingdom Metazoa; phylum Onychophora; class Udeonychophora; order Euonychophora; family Peripatidae; genus Epiperipatus; species Epiperipatus broadwayi. Next base: position 1,865,563 of record JAQFVV010006210.1, read on the forward strand.
AAAAGCTTGGGATTATTCTGATTTAACAATAATTCATTCCGAATTCATTTGATAGTTCATTTTGAATTCACTTGAGAGAAGAAAATTATGAATATCCTAATTCAATGATAGTTCATTAATTCTTTTATGGGAAAAAGCTTGGGATTATTCTGATTTAACGATAATTCATTCCGAATTCATTTGATAGTTCATTTTGAATTCACTTGAGAGAAGAAAATTATGAATATCCTAATTCAATGATAGTTCATTAATTCTTTTATGGGAAAAAGCTTGGGATTATTCTGATTTAACAATAATTCATTCCGAATTCATTTGATAGTTCATTTTGAATTCACTTGAGAGAAGAAAATTATGAATATCCTAATTCAATGATAGTTCATTAATTCCTTTGTGAGAAGAAATTTGGTAGTAATTAAACATTTATGATTTATATAACATTTCGTTATCTTATCATTTGATAATTAAAACATTCATACTCTAGCCAAGTATGGAAGTATATTTTTACACATAATCTTTGTGACATTATAGTAAATTTAGAAGCAGATAAGTATTTATGATTTATAGAGTATCTTATCATTTGATAATTGAGGCATTTATATTTTCGCCAAATGTAGAAGCATATCCTCACACATAAACTTTATTACATTACAGTGAGTTTAAAAGCAGTTAAATATTTATGATTTATAGAGTATTTATCATTTGATAATTGATGCATTTATATTTTAGCCAAATGTAGAAGCATATCCTCACACATAAACTTTATTACATTACAATGAGTTTAAAAGCAGTTAAATATTTATGATTTATAGAGTATTTATCATTTGATAATTGAGGCATTTATATTTTAGCCAAATGTAGAAGCATATCCTCACACATAAACTTTATTACATTACAGATGAGTTTAAAAGCAGTTAAATATTTATGATTTATAGAGTATTTATCATTTGATAATTGATGCATTTATATTTTAGCCAAATGTAGAAGCATATCCTCACACATAAACTTTATTACATTACAATGAGTTTAAAAGCAGTTAAATATTTATGATTTATAGAGTATTTATCATTTGATAATTGAGGCATTTATATTTTAGCCAAATGTAGAAGCATATCCTCACACATAAACTTTATTACATTACAATGAGTTTAAAAGCAGTTAAATATTTATGATTTATAGAGTATTTATCATTTGATAATTGAGGCATTTATATTTTAGCCAAATGTAGAAGCATATCCTCACACATAAACTTTATTACATTACAATGAGTTTAAAAGCAGTTAAATATTTATGATTTATAGAGTATTTATCATTTGATAATTGATGCATTTATATTTTAGCCAAATGTAGAAGCATATCCTCACACATAAACTTTATTACATTACAATGAGTTTAAAAGCAGTTAAATACTTATGATTTATAGAGTATTTATCATTTGATAATTGAGGCATTTATAGTTTATACAATAATTCATTCAAGGTAAGAACCTTATAAGCAGTCAAGCATTTATAATTCGGTCAAACATAAAAATATAATAAAGATGTCTTGATATTTATTGAACAAATTCTACGCAATTAGCTCGAAAATTCACTTTGTAATATTTGATTATTATGTTTTAGTATTTTATAAAAATTACCTTCCAGTTTTACGGTCCACTTTATTCAAACGAAGGTGGGTTATTTTATTGATGGAAAGTCATGGCACAGCGTGGAGAGTGAAGCTCTTAATTTATTCCCGTTTCATTATAATTTCTCTAGTAAAACTTTTTATTTTTATTTTCACGTTTTGTTAAAGCCCTCTGTGTAAGACGATAGAGAGAAAAAAAAATTTCTTCTTTCTTCAACGACGTGTCTAATTTGAATACTGCCTCAGTTTAACTCAAGTATCCTTTTTCTTTCTTTTTAATGATTGGATAATTAATTTCTTTCTTTTTTTTTTATTGAGACAGATAAAAAAAAAAATAAAATAAGACGATATAACATTCTATTTAAATCCATCAATACTAAAAATCAAAAATATGATTTTATTTCTCATTTTTAACGAATCACAACTTTATTGCGTTTCCAATTAGACTGAATCACGCTAGACATTATTGAATGGGGGGGAATCTTTTGCATAAATATATGAAAGACAGTATATCTGTCACAATACATAATGTAATATGATCATAAAAAACCGATGCTGAAACATTATAATTTTCATTACAGTTTTGTTTCATTTTTTGAATTCTTCTTAATAACAGCAAGTGCTTAGTTCTTTTCTTCAATGTACATTTCGATTCCCCTATATATACACTGCCACACTTACATCTCCATTTATAAATGTTGCAATTTTTATATAAAAATGAGATTTTATCCTTTGCATTATTTATTAATTTATTTAATGCAGGAGGTGCATAAAATGCAACATCACATATATCTTTATAAATTTCCCTTATAAAATTTACTTGTTCATTATAACTTTGAAGAAATATAGATATCAAATAAGAATATCATTACATATATATATATATAACCATTAGAAACCAGTCAATACTTAGACAATCCCAATATAGATAATCAAGAATTTCAAACTGTTGTCAAGGCAACTAACCTCCTTCTAGCAGTTGCCTTGACAACAGTTTGAAATTCTTGATTGTTATCTATATTGGGATTGTCAAAGTGTTGACTGGTTTCTAATGGTTATTTATAAATCCATTTAGCCTTGATCATTATTACATATATATATATAAGTAAAATAGTCTGTCATTTCTGATGTGAAGATTCAGATATTCCAAATCTTTAACTCATTTAACAATAGGAGGTGGTTCTTGAAATATGTGTATAGAAAATAATCTGATACATTTACATTAGTGAAAAGTAATGATATAATAGATTTTAACAAGAGTGTACTGGTATACTGTGTAGATCTGGGATTTGATTGATGATATATATATATCAGAAGAATAGTTAATTATTACTTACATATATAGGAACTTGTGTTCTAATCTTTCTAAAAAAAGAGGCTTACTTTTTTATATTTCTCTTTTCTTAAAGAATTTATGAAACTCAATTAAAATTAAAAATAATAAAGATTGAAAGAATTTTATTAATAAATATAATATGTTTTTTTAGTCACTTGTTGTAACATTATTTGAATAAGTTAGAATTTAAAAAAAGACATGTTTCCAGCTAACTCACTGCTTTTCAGAAGCAAATTTGTGCTTATTCTATGCCAATGCTTTTATGAGTACTTGATAGTAAAAATAGATATAAATCATAGCCTTCAGATATTTAGATCAAGTTTATATTTTAAATTGGGATATGGAAAGATAAGCATTGGATGTAGATTTAATAAACATCGCCATCTAACTTTTATTGATTACTCGTGTAAATTACAATAGTTACCAACATTATAGTAGAATGAAGAAACAGAGATTACAATAAATTAATTAATCCTAATAGAATACAGTAAACAGAGTATTATATTGTACTCTTAGTTTGCATTTAATATCTGCATTATAAGTAGTAATACTCTACTCCATCTACTACAGAGGTGGGGAACCTCTGGTCTTGCAGCACACTCCAGCCCCTTGAAAGCTCCCAATATGGTCTCTGGACATATTCATAAATGTATATAAAATGTCTTTGTATAAAGCTGGTCTTTGAACATGTATAATTGTTCAAATATTGAATTGAGAGTTAAGTAAAATAACATATTTATTTTCTCATCTACATTTAATCTTTATAACAGTTTTAGTTCATTCTATCAGAGGTGTAATATTATAATAAATTGTATTGTGTGGTCTATCTGACTACAGATTTAATCTATAATGTTGAGACTATTTTGTTTATTTTTATAGTGATTTTCATAGGCCAACTGTATGTTTGCAAAAATAAAATTTGAATTTGACTTTGTTTTATTATTATTATTTTGCCTTTTTTTTTTATTATGATGAGGACATCAAGTAAGATAAAAAAAATTGAAACAAAAAATTGTATATTTCAATAGAAATGAATCAACACAATTTTTTTTTTATAAAAAGAAATAGTAAATCAATATGCCTGATATGTCTGGAAAGTATTTCAGTTAATAAATAGTACTATTTATTAAAACATTTTGATTATAACAAAATTGTTGAGAAAGAAAGAAATATTAAAGTAGAAAACTTGAAAAAGAGCTTCATCGTGTAGCTGCCATGTTTCATAAAAAGTCCAAACAAATCAGAAAATTTTGTGACTGCAATTTACTTTTTTTTAAAAAAAAAAACAAAACACCAGAAGCTTTGAAATCATTTTCTGAAGGAGAGTTTATAAATGACAGCATCCTATTTGCTGTGGAATTAATTTGTCTCGAACATAAAAAGAAATTTGAGAATATAAATATGTCATGAAGAATACTTAGAGGATAAATTGGAAAAATTGTCATTAAATGTGCAACAATCATTACTAATAATGGTGTTACTTTGTTTTAATTCACACAAAATTATGGCTCTTATTTAAAAAGGCAAATTGAGATTGACCTGCCAGTTGAAAAGATTGCCCACTTTTAATGATTAGAGATTAATTAAATGTTTAATCAGATATAACAGGTTAATTTTTAAGTAGATAATTTTGTATGGCCCATGAATATTCAAATGACCCTTGGAAGAAAAATATTTTCCACCCTTGATCTATTATATGTTTGAATATCTAATGGACATTAGACAGCGGTGCCAATCAGGTCCCTAGATCAGCTTCTGCTATTGTATTTCATAGCGTAAGCTTGTGGTTAAAACACCTGTAGAGGTCCCTACTATCGCATTTTATATGCATATTATCGAGGTTATAGCCTCAGTAAATATTACTACTAAATAGTATAAATTGTATACATCAATAGTACATTGATTAGTAATATGATTTTATAATTATGGTTTAAAATCAATTATATTTGTTACAAGTCAATAGTGTTATTTTAAATTATATGTGTGGAAAGTCTTCATGTGATTACAATTTTATTTTTAACAATTATTGAATTTATTTTGTCTTTTTGGAAAATTAAAATTGTTACATTTAAAAGAAATTGATAAAATGTAGATGTGATTAAATCATTTAAATAAATAAAAAATTTAAAAATAAATATATATGGTTTTAAATTTAATATTATAAATTTATACGTGATAATATAAAATGTTTAAGAAATGTTAATAATATTGTAAATTAAATCAGATATGTGATTTTTTATGTGAGAAAAAAATAAATTTTATTAAATATTCAGTTTTGAAGTTATTATTAAAATAAATGACTAATCAGAATCAAGAGATTGTTAATGTTTACATCACTGTTCAACAACAACAACAAAAAACAGACGATTTTTTTTTTAAAAAAAGATTAACTACAAGATATGGTAATCAATTATTATAAAGTTTTTAAATCTATTTAAAGTTTGATTTTGAAATTTCAGAAACATGATAAATATTGCTGAATACGTATAAGTAAAGTATAATATTTTAATAATAATAATGGAATAAATCAACAAATACTTCATCAAGAGAAAGGCTTTGATCTCTGCTATTCATTCACTTGAGGGTAATTACATTGCATAAAACAAAAGTTCTACCATGGTTTTTGGAAAAATGCTTCTTTTAGATCAAATTTTGGAATATAGATGGGTTAAAAACTTTTGAAAAATAGTCATAATTATTGATGTTTGTTTTACTTATTTTAAAAAGTATTTAAAATTAATAAGTTATTTGTTTAATAATAGACCTGATTTAAATCTTAATTATTGTTAATTATGGAAATATTTCGTAAGATTACAAAATCAAACTTCTTGTTATAATGATCAGCACTATTTAAATAAGAATGAAGCATATTTTATAGACTCAAGATAATGATGTTATTAAAAAATAATAATAAAACTTTATCAAATATAATTGAATTGATATATGAAAACCATATGATAGGATATAGTATTATATAAAGTAAAATATGTTTAAATAGGAAGAGAAAAACTTTTATAATTTTTTAAAGGTTTTAAATGATTGATAAACCTTTCCTACAATGAAGTATAAGATGAAGGATAAGTGAATAAATATATATAAAAAATTTAATCGATAAATATTGCTCATATATATATTGTAACCTTATTGTCAGGCTTCATCTCGATCAAGTCTTATTTTTATTAATAAGTAAGTTAAAATTTTAAACTTTATTAAACTATAATTTTAATTATTAGATTTATTGCTAAAATCAGTAGTATGTTCTAATGGTTATTAATAATTGTGAAATAAGGATAGGAAAACATAATTTTTCTTATAATATTCTAATAATAATAAATATTATCTCTCTAAGTAATTATTTAACCATTATTTTACATTTCTCTGCCAAATTATTTATGAGCATACTTATATAAAATTTGACAGATAAAGGAGTTTTAATATTTATAATTAAAATACAAATGTAATGTAATAATTTAATATTATTTTAAATAAAACAAAACTATTATAATATTTTATTGCTAAGTGATGAGTTTTAAAGAAACTTAAAACTAGAATTATTTTGAGCAAAACAAAATAATTAATAATTGAATATTTTTTTAATTCTAACTTGTTAATACAATTTATTTCAGTTAATTGTATTTAAGGCCAAGAGGTGGAAATTTACTACTTTTAGCAAATGTCTCTGATAGCAAAGAATCTGATTGGTTTTAATTTGCAATCAACTCTTAATTAAAAAGTTTATAAATAAGTCTGCAAAAACTTAGCGAAGCGAGATTGATTCAAATTATCGGGTATAATTTTTCAGATTAGATGGGAAATTATTTCAATCTATCAGGGAAACTTATCCTTCATCTAAATATTGTGTAAATTTATTTAAAATTTATTTTTCATTTAAAGATAAGTATAAAGTATTCTTTTTAACTATTCCATAAAATATGTCGTTAAACACAGATATCCTTGCTCACAAAGAAGGCATTGAAACCACTAGCTGACAATTTAAAAAGTTTATTTTCACTAATTGGATCAAAGCTACAACAAGAGAAATGGCTTCAATGAATGATTATACCAGGGAGAAGTTTTTTTCCATAAGCACAATTTTTCCTAAATTATCTATTGATTATTTTAATTGGGAAAAACATAAAATAAACAGCGAATATATCATAATTTCAAAGTTAAAATAATGAGTATTTTTGGAACTTTTTATTCAAGAAAATTTTATGCGTAATGTTAAAATTATATAATTTTAAAAACTAAAGTAGTTCTTTATGTTTGTAAGAACACCTTTAGAAAATGAAATGCTATTCTGAATTAATTTTATCACTGCCATTGACTCATACATAACATTATTAAATGTGAAAGAAATTATTAAAGTTATTAATTATGTTTAAAAAATTATAATAACCCATGTAGTTTTAATTTGAAATTAGTCACTGATGAATATAGATTATTAATGCTAAAATTCTTGGCAAACGTCTTTATTTGAATTCTTAATAATTTAAGTTATAAATTATCTTGAATTGACATGTAAACCAGATATTTTGCTTAATTATATTGGAATTGTTATAACTGCTGAAGAAAATATTTACCTACTAATATTATCTTTAAATTGACCATAATTCAAAATGAGTGATTCATTAAAGAAATAATTTCACGATAATCAAAGATATAAACAGTTATTCGAACAGGATATGTTAAATTGTTAATCTGAAATTATAAAGTCATGTATAGTAATATTATTTTAAAACCAGCATTAATAATCAACGATTGTGTTTTTTTCCAGTTTTAAAAAAAAATCACAAATAGTCTAATGATGTTAACAACTAACAATCCCTTTATAATTTTGAATATTTTATTAATGAATCAATATTTATCAAAATGTGTTTTAAGGCATCAAAGATATTTTAATTTATTTTAAATAGATTGAAGATATTTATTTTCAAAGATTTCTTATAAATAATGAAAAATATATTAATGATAGCATGGAAAATAGTCTTCAACATTTGTTAGATATTTAATGTCAAAACGGATGTTGATATTTTTCTGCGATTTCATTTGTATATCCACAGGGAGCAGGGAATAGCTTAATTTTGGTATTTACAGAGAAAACAGCAGTATGAGTAGTTAAAGTGTTGATTGTATTGGTTTTGAAATAAGGAAAAATAATAATAGCCTCAAGAAATAATTCTGCAGTAAATATATTAAAACCAAGTTCCTTTTTGCTTCACTGAAGTTATATAAAGAAATCTTAAATAATATTTTTTTTTATGTATTTGATTATATAATTTTGTATGTATTTAAGTGTTAATAGGTTACTGAGCAGTCGACTTGCAAATAAAATATATGGATCCAAAGTATCTGGTATTTAAATGGTATATTTTGGGATAAAATATGATCGCAAAACAAGTTATATAGTTTAAGATAATTTATAAATTTTATTATGTCATTTTTGTTTTATGGTTAGTAAAGCTGCATTTGTTAAAATATCACAGAAAGATAAAATTCAATGTTTATTGAATTTAAGCATATTAAATATTTGGTTAGGTATTCTATTGTGGAAGTAGTATACTGCTGATAATTATTATCTATCATTAAGTACTTTGGGATCAATAATCACTATTTTAATTTTGCTATGTATTCATTTATGATTATTTTCGTTTGTTTAAGGTTTGGACTTGTAGTGTAGACATTATTGATTTTGGGATTTTGATTGTTGCTGTGTTGGCTGATCATGACCTGATGAGTTGTGGTACTTGTTATCTGTTGCATATCCGTGTAATCTGACATTAGGATGTACTTCTTCTTTACCCTATGTAGAAATGTTAAATCGTTTTCATGGCTTAATCACGTAGATGCCCATAGATTTGAGTTTATCAAGGCCTATACTATTTAATTTTTTTGTGTGTATTATGGAATAAGGGATTAACCACCCCTTCTTCTTTATATCCTTATGGCTGTTCAAAGCATTGACACCTGGATAACAGACCATATGCAGTCATGAAATGACCATGGTCTCAGTCATTCATTTATCTGCCTTGGCTCATCATTATTATTACATTTATTGATACGTTACCTATAGCATCAGATTACATCTTATCAGTTTTTGATGGTCTAATATGTTGTAATGGTAATACTATCCTAAGGAAAGTATGAAGTAGACCAGTGAATTCTATCAGCATTGAACAAATGATGACCCAAAATATAATAATGTTAATATTAAGTATTAATTTTTAATACGTATTATTTTTGTTAAATTATTATTGACTCAAAGTAGTATGAAATATACATGTTTATTTAGCAGCTATTATTCATGATTATGTTTATTAGTAAATTAAGTTACTCATCCATAATGTACAAAAATGTAATAGTAGGTTATTGATTAACAAAATATATATTTAGAATGCTACCATACCAATTTTGTATAGGTTAAAAGAATGTTGCCAGTCTAACCTCAAATATAAATAACATTAGGGAAGTTACATTATCTGTCAGCATAATGATCTAGATATGATTATCCATGCATTTAAAAACATTTATCATCCTAATGTTAACATGTAGTCAATTTTGTTAGCTATCATTAATTAGGTAGTAATCTTATGATTATTATGTTTATATTTTTTGTTGTATAAAAATACAAAAAGCCAATAAATGGTAAATAATAAGTCAGTAAAGTGTAAATAATAAAGTCAGTAAAATATATAATGTTTTTTTTTTTTTGATAAGATCTAAGTAGATCTTCCATGTTAATTTAAAATCTATTTCAATAATTTTTTTTATATAAATTTAATAGAGAATTATTTGTAAATACTACTTGTAAATAAAATTTCTTTTGTTTTGAAATTTAATAGACTGTTTGATCACCTTATTGCTATTGCCTGACACTATCCATACTATTATTGTCATCATCATTAAATATTATTAGTTATTATTCAGCATATCATTATTAATCAACGTTAATAGGTAATTGTACTTCAGAGCATATAATATCACACTATTGAATTTATTATAAATATTATTGGTATTATTAAGGAATGCTATTTTAAAATAATAGCCCAAGAATAAAATAATTAATTTTAGGAAAGTAAACTTATATGACATAATTATTAATTTAAACTTGGTCATGCTGTTCAGGAATATCAAAGTTGAATAATTTTGGATTACATTATTATTTTAACATTATTATTGCAATTATGGTCAAAATATTATACAACATTTTTCAAGATTATCTGATTATTAATATTATTGTTAGGTTTATCTTACTGTTAGAGATTTGTTAAGTTATTCTTAAATTTAGTCTTGTCATTATTATTGTTAGTAAGTTGAATTAGATATTTGTTAGTAATTTCTTTTTGTATTATTTATTTCAATTTGTGCGTGAATAGCAGCAATAAAATCCTATTGTTTATCCAGATATACATGGTTATATGTTGACTTGTGAAATTAATAAGAAGCCCGAGAAATCATTGATTAAATAATTTTAGAATTGATTTCACTTTTTAAACTTTATTTGTTAAACTATTTTATTTTCATTACCTTAATCTTTTATTATTATTGTAATTAATTAATAACCCAAAAACTTAAACCCTGCCTTTTTGATTACTTAAATTTTGAATCCATTGTCTTTTGCAACATTGACTTAAACCACTAAACATCACATGATCACCATCTCATGCTAGCATTTAACTGTTAGTAAACAGGTAAAAACTTTCCATATAGTAGTGCCACATAGTGCTAAACAGAGTAATCAATGGATGCCAGAAGGCTTGTGCATAAAATCTCTATCAATTTCATTCTCATAATTTTGTAGAGAAGTAGAGATAAAAGGTGGCTGCTGGAGGGTTGCATTAGATCCTAAGATCTAGGTGCAATGCTCTCAGATCCAAGGCTCCTCACTGATGATGGCCACAAGCCAGAAACTAGTCTGGGGATATTGGATGAGTAGGCACTAGATAGGGATTTTATGCACAAGCCTTCTGGCATCCATTGATTACTCTGGTTAGCACAAGGTGGCACTACTATATGGAAAGTTTTTGCCTGTTTACTAACATTAAATTAACCCTTCATAATCATATTCATCATCATTATCATAATAGTTCATTCTTGTCTTTATTTTCTTCGAATTTCTGTCATTATATTATTTTTTTTTATCATCATAATTTATTCATTCTTCATTCATTTCTATTTTCATCATAAAATCAGATTCATTATCTTTATAAATTCTCATTTCCATCTTTCTCATCCTTTAGATTTATTCATCATTTAATCATAATCATTAATTCTTATTTGCCTTTCATTAATTCTTCAATTTTCTCCATTTTCACTTATTTGTTTCATTTTCTTTACTTTCATTACTTTCAATATCTACTCCTCAAATATTGTTATATTACATTATTGCAAGTAGGATGTCTTTTATTAATTTTTCATCTTATTGTTGTGGCTAGCTTGGTTTATGTGCTCTATATAATTTTATTAGTTTTTTTTACAAGGGATTTATGGCTATGTACTCTTTCTAATCTATTTATGTTGGTATTATATAACAGTTCTATCTATATCTCTTTGTTTAAATGTTACAATATATATTGAAATATGATATTATAATCTTATGGAATTATATGACTAGATTTATAAAATATAATTCATGACCAAAATTTTAATGTTGATATAACTAAATCTGTTCTTATAATGACTAGTATAACTTTTCAATAAAAAATTTAAAAAGAAAACGTTTAAAATAATAATTTACAACAAGGATATGTAATCAGTAGTCTTAAAGAATGTGCATAGATTAAAAATTCTATCTTATGCAATTTCAAGATTATTAACCTTTAGTTCTATATAGTGCTACAAAATATTAAAACATCTGTAAGTTTTTGTTATGGAAAGTTTTGTTTACTTTAATTGTGATTGGAGGAGAAGGGGAAATTAAAGTACAGTTTCAATGAAACTCCCTAAGTTCTTTTGTTGCCAAAGGAATTAATACTTGTCAATAATATCAATGTGTTTAGTTTTAAAGTTCAAGAAAAAAAGAAAACTATTGATATAATTATTTTAATGATAATATTCATTATAATGGTATGATAAAAAGTGGGAAGATATTTGGATTCATAAAAAAATATTTTTTTTTAGATAAAATATAGAATTAAGATAAAATTAGTTTTTTTATTTTTTTTATAGATATTTTATGTTTATGTATGAATATGTTGAAGATACTAAAAGTAATAGAGTATGGTATATCTGTATTTATTATTTTATTCTGTAATTAAAAATGATTGCTCATGGGTAAAAAAAAATACTATAAATTATAGTATTTAATAATACATTGAAAAATGTTTTATTCCTAATGAAAGCATAATATAATCTCATAATTTAATATAATAAGATATTTTGTAATATAACATTTATTGTTATTGATATTTGTTTGTATTATTGATTGTTTTCATAGAAGAGAAGTCCATATTCGGGATTAAGGATGTATTGGGTTCTCATTTTCTTTATATTGGAAGTGATATTTTATATTGATAGTATTTCTTACTGGAAAAGTATATTAGTTATAATGGTGTCAGGGAAAGTTTTGTTTAATCTTGATATGATTAATAGGGTATAATTAGTTAACTCTGGTAAGAGGTCAATGATTTAGTAAGTTATGCATTGAACATATAGTTAGATAGATAACCAATAATATTTCTATAAGTGCCATAAAGCAATAAGCCAGGATGAAAAAAAAAATTATTTCATGTCAATGTTAGTGAAGGTCTTTAGATTGTATCTATCTTATTTATCTGATTCATTAAACCTCATTGGATAACACACACTTAAATATTTTATTAAACTATGCACCGGGGAGAATACATAATTTATATTTTATTAGTCTTATAAAAGATTAACATCTATGCCTTCAAAACTGGAAGAAAAGAGAACCATATAAGATTATAAAATCATGTATAAAGCAAATGGTCAATACTGTAAATGGTTATGTGTCTTAAATAATACCATGAAATGAGATCAAATAAAAAGAAAAAAAATCACTTGAGCATAAAATGTTTTGATGATATTGGTAAATACATGGACTAAAACTAATTTTTTTTTTGTAGTTTATAATTTATATTTGATATATTTCATTTAAATATTAAATATAATTTGAGTGAATTATTAATGTATATTAGACCAGTGGTCTTCAACCTTTTCACACCTGTGGACCGGTAAAAATAAGGATAAGGTTTCGCGAACCGGCAGAAGTCTATAGATAAATTTTCTTAAAGATGTAAACTGCTTAGCTTTAGATGAGCGTAATTGTTATAACTGATCAAAATAACAATGTTAAATATACAACATGAAATTATATATATATATGGAGTTTGTATAATAAAAACTTTTTTTTAAAATTTTGACTTTTTTTAGAAAAGTAATAAAAAATTTAATTCTACCCCCTCCCCCTATAAACATCTGCGATAACTAAAAAAACAAATTATGTATGATTGATTAGATTTTGTTTTCGTTCTGTTTTTTTTTTTTAATTGAGTAAAAATGAGATGAAAAAAATAAATAAAAATTGTTTATATTAATTAAAAGTTTAAACTCTTATTATTTTGTTATTACAAACTTTGCTGTGGCCCGGCACCGGTCCGCGGACCAATGGTTGAAGACCACTGTATTAGACTATATTTAAGAAAGATGAATATATCTTAAGTATTGATGTAAGGTATAATGAAAGTATGTTTGATAATATATTAAGGAATTGTATTTAAAAAAATAGTAATGATTTAAAACTTTTTTTAAACATAATATTTAATGAATGAATGTATTTATAAGATAAGAATTATTAATTTTAATTTTTTTTTAAAATTTATTGGATAAAATTAATAATTAAAGTAAAAATTGGTAAAATGTCAAATAATTTAAAAAAAAAAAAAACTAAAGTTATTGTCTGATATCATTATTTTTCCTCTTGAGTCTTATCATCATATCATCAAAACAGTAGCACACAATCTTGTTTAAATAAATATTATTTTATAATATCATGCTTCTTACTAGAATCTATAAATTTTATTTGATTTTAATAGTTTATGATCATGTAAATTAAAAGCATATAATAATGTAATTATACTTAAAGAATTTAAAATATATGAAAACAAGTTTATAAATGTACATTTTATTTTTTTTAAATAAAATGTAAATGTACATTTGTGGTATTTGTTTTAAAAATAGCATGGATAGTCTAAGGCAGGGGTCCCCAACCTTTTTGCACTTAAGAGCACATTTTATAATACCAGCCAAGTGACGGGCACCATTTATTTTTTTTCAACCAGATGGCGGGCACCATTTATTTTTTCAATGTAAAATTATAGTTGGATATTGTTAATAATACACATAATGTACAAAAAAATATTTATTTCAAAAATAAAATTTTAACATATAATTAATGTTTATATTTTTATGCTGTAAAAGTATAGTATGCCCTACAATTTGATTACAATATAATACAATAATTTATAAGAAATTTTAAAAATTAAATTTATTTGTATCAGATAAATAATTTTTTCTCGTGTTCAGATAGCGGCGGGCACACATAAAATGGTCTGCGGGTGCCATGGTGCCCGCGGGCATAGGGTTGGGGACTCCTGGTCTAAGGAATCTACATATGAAAAGAGAATATATATTTTAGTATCATGAAAATTATATGATATAATTTATAAATTAAAATAATAAATTAAATTTTAATAAATTTTAAATTTTAAAAGGGAATTTATTAATAAAATTATTATTTTCACTTCTTTATGTTTAATTGTTGATTTGTGATGGAGTTGAATGTCATGAATATTATTTCTGGAATAAATGCTAGTAATATGATTAGGAATGATAGCTTGATGAAACCCCAGTAAAAGAATTCTTAAATGATTGTTATTATGATTTTTGAAAGTTCAATAGTAAAGGTAATCAAGTTAATTGTAATTCTATGAGTTTTTATTTAATTTCGTGAATAATTAATGAACATAATATAATTACAAATATTAAGAGTGAAATATGATTGGATTATTGTTATTATAATATTATAGGTAGTGGAATCTTAATAAAATAACTTATTATTTCACTATCTGGGTTAGAATTATTTCAATTGTAAATAAATAATAAACTCTGAGAATTATGAAAGTATTTTTGCATTAAAATGTAAATTTGATTTTAAAGTTATTAAAAGGATAAGATATTATTTAGGAGTAGTATTGATTATTAAGTAATCATTATTCCAAGATAATAGAAGATAAATTATTATTAGTAAAGTTAGTCATTGATTTATTGTAAGATTTTTGAAATAGTTAATAATATATCATAATGTGATATATTTTGCAATATTCATTACCAACGGAAAAATACATTGTATGAATCCAATGTTCAAGCTTATTACTTTTGTAACTAACCCTAGGTCTCACGATTGTTTAAATACCATAGGATTTGGGTTATATTATAAAGTTAGATAAGATTTTATATCACTAAAACAATATTGATAATATTTTATTGGTTATTAATTAATTACTTAAAGCTGATCTAGGTCTCTTTTTTGAGTATTATTGATGGTCATTAAATAAATGACTTTTTGGAAGGTTACAATATATATGTTACAACTGAAACACACAGGCTTATTATATACCTGGGTTTATATATGTAATATATAGGGTATATGAGCACAGACTTTTACATGACCCACCACTCTCCACACTATCTCATAACACTGATACACTTGAACACATATATGTTGAAAAGATAAATAATCACCAATATACATATTTGGACAGTTGAAGAGTTGGAGTGTGGAGTAGATTGAAGCCTGTACGTTAAAGTATGAGGATTGGCTATCTTAATATATATGTGAGCACTTATAGCATATATGTGTAGAGATGGTAATCTGGACCAACTGATGCTGATTTAAAAATAAAGTTAGAAAGAAAAAAACCAAATGATATATATTTTTTAAAATTAAAATAAACAAAAGAGACAGTTTAATTTATTAGATAAAAATAGAAATATATATATTTTTAAATAGCATCAAAAGGTTGGGTAAAGCCTATTAAAATGTAGGCATTTTAAAATCTAATATTTAAGAGAACACTTATCTGTTCTCTGTTAACTGAGAGAGAGAGAGAGAGAGAAAAAGAGAGAGAGAGAGAGAGAGAGAGAGAGAGAGAGAAAATCCAATGGATTATAAAAAATAAAATTATAAATTTAACTATGTAAAAAGTAACTAAAATTACTTTTGAAAGAATTTCATTATATAAACAGTAATTGAAACTAGGTAATTAGTAATGTAATTAAAGGTCTCTAATATGTATAAATGATTTGTTCAAAAGAATTTTGATTGAAATTTAATATGTCCAACTGATTAGATAATAAGTTTGATCAAATTGTAATTAAAAAGTTAGAAGAGAAGATTAAGCAATGAAAAGAATTTGGAAAACTAATTAATAATGTAGGTAATCAGACAATGGGGAGAGCAAATGTTTTGATTCGTCTAACAAGTTTTGCTGTGAGAAGTTTATAAAATTTAGAGTAGTTTTGCTATCAGTTAAATCAGTAGTGAGCCATGAATCATTCATTCTACTACTGGTTTGGTATACAAAGTTTCCTGGTCATCAATCAGAAATGTATAGAAATACCCATTGACAGTAAATATTACCAAGTGCTACTGAGCCATGGAGTTGTGTTCATTCAGGTTTTACTTCCCAGTTTTTTTAACATCTGATGTCTGACATATAGTAAAAACCTTGATCTACCATTGCTTAGATCCATGCCTGTAAATATAGATGCTATTATGAACAAGACCAAGATATATGCCAACCTAAACTAGAGGAGCATCCACTGTCAAAAGAAGCTAGGAACTCCACTAACGAACCAAGTTACTTTGATGAGGAAAGAGGTGATCACTCCAGAAGTGAAGCTACAACAAAAGCCTAGGTAAATATAAAATACTAAATTCAATGTCTAGATAAACTTATTCATTTTACCCTTATATATTTTAATTACCATATGGTATTTTGTAACTATAGAGTTAATTATATACTTGCATTATAAATATACTTGTTCTGATAAGTCTGAGCCAGATAAAATCAAATACTGTGAGTACTTAAAAACCCTTTTGAGGATATTCTATTCTGTCTTGGCTAGATAATGTCTGGAAATCATCCCATTACAAATAAAAATATCCACAGGAGAGGTGTTTGCTTGCTGCAGCTATGGGGGGGGGTCAACAGTTTGGAAATGTGACTATGGGTCATATATTTTGTACCTCTTGGTTTGACCGTTGGTATGGATAGTAACAGGTAAATATATTAACCATATTTAATTCCTCTATTTGGAATAACAAAATCTACTAAATGTATAAAATAATTATTATTAATTTAGAAATATCAATTTAATTTAAATATAGGCTATATTATTGCAAATAATATGTTCTGTTATAATATATATCATATTAGTACAATAATTATATATTTTAAAAATTTATACTTGCTATCATATTTTTTTAAAATATATAATCCTGTCCAATTATTTATTAATAGAAAATTAAATAAATTGACATTTAATTGCTTATAAAACTTTTGTCTTTCAATTATAGCTAGGAAAACAAAATCCTCTTTTTTTAAACACTAAAATTTAACGTCCTGCCACCTTTTTTATTTGCCTAGGAAAGTGAGAAAAGGTGGAAGGAGGAGGTTAAATTTTAATGTTTAAAAAAAAGAGGATTTTATTTTCCTATTAATAATAGAAAAATAAAAGTGTCATAAGCAATTACTTTCTCAATTTATTTATTTTTTTATTAATAAATTAATTATTAGGATTATATATATGTATTTTAAAAAATCTGATAGTAAGTGTAATTAAAAAAAAAATGCAATTATTGCATTAATGTGATATATATATATAATGAAATTTATTGTCTGGAATTATCAATGATGAATCTTGGTGGCCAGGCTAATCTGTAAGTATCTTCTTTTTTTCTTTTCCTGATAAAAAGTTCTATAACATGTGTCTTTTTCTGTTGCCCTCATTTGAAATAACAAATTGTACAAAAGTAAGATGTATGAAAATCAAGGACCAGCTGTATATGTTTTGGGAATATTCTCCTGGAAAACTTAGACATTAGAAAAGAATGATAAACAATTAGAGGAAAAGAATGAATACAGTAGATAGTCTTATTTATTTTATTATTATCAAGAATTTTTATTTTTGTTACAATCTGTTTGTTTGTTTGTAAACACTTATTTAAAATAGAATAAAATTTTAAAACAGGTTTAATATATTTATGTACAATAGAATTTGTTAAAATTTAGTGCATTTGATATAAATCACTTGCAATGCAATGTGATACTAAAATATTTTAGGTGGGTTAATTAGTTTCTTAAATACAGAGTAGTGGGCAGATGAAATTTGAAACATTTTGATAATAAGATGTTAAAAAATAAAAAACTTTTCAGGAATGCATGTAAGAGGGCAGTATATATATATTGTTAGGTGGTTTGTTTTAATTAAATGTCTTTATTGAAGTTAGAATAAAATTTTAAAATCAAAGTTTAATATATTTCAAATTTGGTACATTTTTTTTTATAAATCATTGGCAATGCAAGTTGATACTAAAATATTTTAGGCTAATTTCTTAAATATAGAGCAGTAGGAAGATGAACAAAACTATTGTAAACAAGATTGATTTAATACCTATGATTTTACTTTTAACTTTAAAAGTATTTTATATTTTAGCATTATTTAAAGTTGAAATAAAAACTAATATTTGATTTCAATCTTAATGCTAAAAAACTAAGTAACAATAGATATAGAATAAAATTTTAAAATCAAGATTTAATTTATTAATATTCAATATAATTTGTTCATATTTGGCACATATCTTATTAATCATTGGCAATGCAATAGGATACAAATATTTTAAGTAATTTAATTAATTTCTTAATTATGGAGCAGTGGGCAGGTGAACAAAACTATACTGCAAACAAGATTGATTTAATACTTATGATTTCACATTCCAACCTTAAATGTATTTTAGCATCATTTAAAATTTAAATAAAAACAAATCTTTAATTACAATCTTAATGCTATAAATTAAAAAATAATAGATATAACAAATATTTTATAATCAATGCTTTTATTCACTTTGCACTAAAAAATAATTGTTTCTTCAACCACAATTGAGTTTTTTATATTCCACTTGAAATAAAAGTGTAGGGATCCAGAAATTAATTAATCTTTATTTTTTATAATAAAGCATTGACTTAATTATTTTCTGCCCCCTTCCCCTCCATGCTTTTATTAAGCTAAACATAATAACTTCAATTAAGATTGGAAAAAAAAAAAATTTGTTTAGTGCAAACTAAATAAAAGCATTGATTATAAAATATTTTTTTATAACTATTTTTTTTCAAATTATTTAAAATAAAACAAAACTTAAGTATTATAAACTATTTTATTGAATATATTTTAATCTGTATTACAATATATTGTATCCGCCCGGTTTTGCGTGTGTGAGCGCGCTACCTCTCGCTCAATAATGTCACTATTACGAATCTGCTGTGTTCTTGCGTCCGGGGGATTACATAATGTTCTGTGAAGATAATTTCAAACACATATACACGTACGCTTTATTTATTTTATACGTAAATTCGGATTGAATCCAAGTAATAGGTGCCAGGAGAACTTTTAGAAGAGTCCGCCACGTATGTGCATAAGCTCACTCAACTATATCACAAAACATGCCCGTGCATCACTCCAGTCGGAAGCAAGAAACGAACACAGCCAATATTACCCTTCAAATCACATCGAATCTGTGATCTTTCACTCACGATCAATTACTTATTATATGAGGGCCCGCCCTATATCCCACAGAACAAATTAATCAAACTTAACTTAATCTAAGAGAACATAACAAACATAAGCATAAATAAAATAAAATCCCAACACCAAAATATCAAATGCATTCATTCATATACAAACAAATTTGATCGCTCTAGCACTCATTCCTATTATATAAATTTATGTTGAAATTCCAAGCAATTAATAACAAAAAATATTAGTCAAATAAATGTTTTATTTAATCTGTTTACTAACAATTAATGCAGGTATATGATCGGCAAGCTGAGATAATTAAAGATAGATTTCAAGGTGACTTCGCACATATTTTAAAGAATGTTAATCTGTAGGCAAACTTATTTGGTTAGATTCTCGAATCGTTCATTAATGGTCAAGAGTAACTTTATCATTTTAGCTTAATGTTTTTTAATAGTTCTGGTTATTAAAGTTATTTTATTTTGGTGCATAAGTGAATACGACAATTTAAAGATAGCTACCTGTGGAACGTAGAAAGACTGTAATGGGATCCTGAGCGATGGTTTCTTCTTTAACGAAGCATTCCGGCAATTTGCAAGGTCTCAAAAGCGTGTGTGGTCCTTATGTGAAGTTTCTCCGGTGTTACGAGCATCCTATCAGCAATCAGCGGAGCTGGACACGGAGGTCCGGCAGTCAAGCCGCGAATTTTATGTTCACAACGCATCTCTGTTAGATTTCAATAGTCTAATAATAATCAATAATAGTCTAATTCAATAATCCCCTGAAAAGTGCTGTCCGGCCTTTTTGATCTCTTCCTTCCCGCCATCACACCTTGAATTTTTCTCACCCAATCACTCCCATGCACCTGTGAGTCCCTTCATCTTATAAGTTCACCGAGTGTTAACTCAATTCCGTGATTTCTGGGATCGTTTACACCACTTTGGAATTTCACTCAATTTGACCATTATTTTCAGGTATTGTTTCGCTGGAGACAGAAGTCTGAGTGGTACAATAGCAGTGTACACTTTTTCTCACCTCTGTTTCTAAATTTGGCTTATTTTATCTAGGCGTACCAGCACATATCCTGCCTATTGTTTCTATTTCTCTAATTTTTACATTTACTAATTACCCCTATTTAAAATAATTTTAGATCGCTTGGAATTTCAGAACATATTGCAAATTAATTTATTCATTTTTCCCCTTTTGTTCAAAATGATTTAAATGATTTAATAAAAGTTAAACTTGCGCTCAATCATTCCTCTCTCTCTAATTAATTAAAAATAAAAAAAACTACAACTAATGATTAAAGATTTATTCTTAACAAACAAACACAAAATAATAAAAAAAACTCTTTTACTTTTTTATTTCAATAAATTTGACAGGTACTCTTATATAGCTGCGATCATGCTTTAGAAACGGCTGTTTCTCGTTTATTATTAAAGCAAGACCGCTTTTTTTAAAAGTTTTGTTCCTGTCATTCATTTCGTCAATTGATTATAGTTTAATATAACCTCATATGTCTGGGTTCAAATCCCATGTAACGCTATTCCGTTACAATATATATATATATACGTTATTGTTTAAAAATTAAATTTTGTTATTCATTCATATCCCATTGATTTTGTAGCATTTTTTTTGGAGAAGAAAAAAAGCAAATGAATTCTACTTATGTTGATAGTAAAAATGGTAAAAATAATGTTTAATAGGTAATTTATTGAAATACATAAAAGAATAATGTTGTATATAAAGATTTTAAATGCTATAAAAGAATTATTGCATATGCATGAACAGATAGTAACATGTTTATTAGAAATATTATGTGTTAAAAAAGTTCTTTATTTAAATTATTTTTCTTTAAAATATATGAATTAAATAAAATATATCTTATATAGTTTCAAGCATGTGTCCATTTCTTTTTACCTGAAGAAGTGTTCACTGTTTGGGAAAACTAGGTAAAAATTTAATACATATATATATAGTGATATTTTAATAAAGTCTGGGATTGGGTATTAATTTTGATCATATTGCATTTTATTAAAAATAGAAATGAATAAAACAGCATGCATTTATGGAACTTTGGTATTATTCCTGCTATGACATATTACTCTGGTGATGTTTTCATCTAGTAATATTTATTCAAAGTTTCTGTTCATGACATCATGGTAACCAAATCCTGACATGACTAATACATGTCAATTTTATATATTATACCTATCACCAAGTTGTAAAACATACTGACCTGTGAGATTTTGTGCTATCAGTGATTTTCAGTTTTACTGATTTTATACGATCACATCTGCGCTATCATTGTGATTTTTTGATTTTTACTTTTATTGACTTTCTTCTATCATAATGATTATTAAAATTTGGTAGTTACCTGTTATAGAAGAGGAAGCAGTAAATTTCTTCCAGAAATATGGACTCCTGCTATCAAAAAAATTATGTGAGAATGAGCATGATATGAAGATGTATGTGCATTCATAGTTCTAACAAGCAATGATGGTGTTACTCAACAGGTTGCCTGAAGAAAGTATCCATTTGTAAGGGAATATGGCTTGAGGGCTCCAAAATTAAGTTCATGACTGTGCTAAGATTCACCTATAGCTGGTTATGACAATTACTATACATCGAATGGAGCAAAAACCAGCTCAAAATGGTGTTAAAACTTGTTGATTGGAATAACTCCCTACACAAAATGTGTATGTGGAGGTTGTTAGGGACCGAAAAATGTAAAATTAGAGATCCAGATAAAATTGTTGAAATTGATGAAAGCCATAATGACTTTTTAAAAAAATGCAATATCAATACAATGTCTCACATCATTTGTAAGTAATACTGTTTTTTTTAATTGAAAAATATATTTAGAGGTAAAATTTGTTACATTTGTGTTTTTTTGTTTTTTTTTTGCTTAAACATTTATATATATTTACAAGTAAAAAACTTTTATTAAACTTACTGTTTGCCATTTTTTTTCTAAGTGTCATAGCATCGGCCAGGACGCGAACCCGCAACCCGGGCAACTGCCTGCTAGTGCAAGGCAGTCGTGCTGACCTCTCTACCACCAATGCAAGACTTTTTAGGTTAAAAAAGTCACTGAAATGTAAAACTTTATTTCAGCTCATCATTTAAAAAGTATTTCAGGATTCTTTTTCATATTTCTCCTTTTTCCATAATGAATAGATTTCTCCATCATTGGAAATTAAATACTTTTTTCTTAGATTTGAAGTTTGGAATTACAAGTACTGTATGATGGCACACAGTGCTGCAATATGCTGGAAGATGGAAGGATGACTTTGACAACACAAAGTGTCATACTAAAAATGCACAACTTATAAATACTTGTTTTATTTAGTATCGTAATGTCTTTTTTCCTTTTTCCATAATGAATATATGTCTCCATTATTTTTTTTAGATTTGAACTTCCACATTACACATGGTATAACATATTACTCCCAGTAATGTATTATTCTAAGTTTGTGATATGTTTAAAATAATGCCACCATGGGATCTGCAGACACATTTTATTGATTAAGTTTGTTCACATATTCTTTGGAGGTATTATTTTAAACACATTACGAACATAGAATAATACGTCACCAGAGTAATACGTCATAGCAGAAATAATACCAAAGTACTGTATTTATATAGCTGCTCTATAAATGATTGTTTATCTTGATCCTCTTGAAGATAGAAATTCCTTTAATGATCACTGATTTAAATTATCTGTGAGAATTTAATTGTTATTTATATATAATAGATATGAAAATATCAATTATTATTTTAATGAAATGTGTGTTTCCAGAGTTTTTTAAAGCATATAGCAAACTTGAGAAATTTTTATATTTTTTTAAATATAAAAGATATAATTCCAGAGACTTTCATATATAGTAGAGAAGTGAGATTCCTTTAATTTCTTTATCAGCTAGCAGGAATGTGTTGTCAGATTCTGTGTTTATTGTAGAATTAATTAATTGTTCTGCTTGTAGTTATACAGCCGCATACAATGTTCTTTTAAGTAAGATATTAGGTTTTGAAATATCTTGTTGTTTTAAGTATCCAATAGGAAATAGGATTTTTTCACATCAAATATATATAATTCATAATCACTGATATTCATGTCATGGAATAAAATAAATTAATAAAACACAATAGATAAGCAAAGTTAAATTATCAGTGCATTGTCTACATATACTGCCAGTTCTTTTATATGTGTGCGATTGTGAGAAATCAAGCATTCATTATTGCACAATTATGTTAGAAATTAGATACAAAATAACTTTAGTTGTTAAGAAAATATGTTTTTTAGAAAAAGGATAGAGCTTTACTTAATTAAATAATGATTTTCATTGTTATAGTTGTTAATTTTTTTATATTGTTAAATTTATTAAGTAAATTTGTTACTGAAAACTTTTTACAATTTTTTCTAATTATAGCAATCATTATAACACATTAGTTTTCTATTTGATGTGGGCATATGTGATGGACATATAATTAATAAAAAAATGATCAGGGAAGAGATGATTATGAATCTGGATTTAATTATTAAGTGAAGGGATGTACATCAAAGCCATTGTGTGATAGTCTGAAGCTAGATAGATAGGATAGTAATTAAAATGTCTTAAATTCATTTTTTAAATATGATATTAGCCAAGTATTAATGTAAATCTGTGATGTTTTTGAGACTTTCAGTACTAAGATAGTATTTCAATATATATTTCGATATATGTCCTATGAGGTAAAAGTATTTATTGTATATTTAATTGATATAATTACTGGATTTGTTTAGTAATTTTTACCATGTGGAGAACTTAAATAAACAAATATTCTTTGTCATATTGATATATCTTAGATTTTTTTTGGGGGGGAAATCATCTGAGAGAGATACAGTTCACCTCAAATATACCAAAATTCCTGTCTTAGAACAAACACTACTAGAAAGGAGAATGCATAAATTTGTAGGAAAGATTGCATTAAAATAGTTTACCTTCTTTCACCATTATATTTATTTCTTCATAACATTAACACATAAATTATAACCATGCTGATATTTTTCCCATCCAACATTCTTCAATACCACTTGTTATTAAATAAAAATTAGCTTATCCAATATGGTCTTTCCATTATGTAAAATTGCTATAGTCAATATATGATTTGATTTAATCACTATAAATAATGATTTCGCTGATAAATCTTATTTATAAACATTACATAATGAAATGATGTTTGGATTGATCTTGACTATAGATAGTTATATTTTACACTTGTCGAATTTATTTAATAAGTGAAGAAAAAAAGGTTTAAACCCTCATGTTGATATGTACATTTCAATAAATTGCATAAGATAACAATATATTTATTTTAGGTAAAACCTTTAAAAGTTAATATAACTTTAATTTTAGATTAATTCACAGATCATATATCAGTATTTTGAACATTAAACACTAATCATTTTGTTATAAGCAAGTGCTACATAATTTAAATATCAAAGACTTTTTATCTTAGATTAAGCCATGATTATGAATCAGTATTGTAGAACATTAAATTCTGTCACTATGTTAAAAACAAGTGTTAAATTAAATGTAATTTGAATTTAAAAAAAGTATCAGTTTTAAATCAATTAATTTATGAATGATTATCATGAAAGTTTAAACGTCTACAATTTATACAAAAATAGAATTACAGAAAACTTACACACACACAAAATGGCATACAAGGAATGAAATAAATATTTGCATCTCTTTGGTGCCATGGTGAGCATAATGCCTCCAGAGCTAAAGGTGCCAATTCTCAACTGCAGAAAATAAAATAAAATTAGCTTGATAGTTTGAGTATAACTATTGTATTCAGTTTATCACTTTGGTTCTTAAGCAGTGATTTTTTTATCAACTGGCAATACAATGCTTTTTATAATACCAGAAGTTTTTACATGGATATCCACACTTATTATAATGTGGTAAATAATAAATACATAATCAAATGGTTCACCATTTAGGGGGTCGTGATGTTTTGAATATTGGTACTGAGAAAAGTGGGTTTTGTGCTAGAGTCCTTTATCTCCTCTATTAAAACTTTTGTTTGATACTAATTTGGCAAAAAATACCTATCTTTCCTTGAAAAAACTAAAAATTTATAATTAAATAATGGGAAGCTTTTAATTCAGTAAAAACATTATTTAAAATTAAATATGATAGTTATATAGAAATTTACTGTATTTTTGAGTTCTATATCCACATTATAAGTTATCCATAATTCACAAAAAAGTTTAAATAAAAAAATTAAAAGTTAAAAAAAAAAAGGTAATTTTATATTTGTAAATTTTAATTTTTTAGTTCATAGTGCATATACAGTATGTACACACATTTATATACAGCATGTATATACAGTATGAAAACACCCACATATGTATATGTTAAAAGCACATGATAATATGGTTCACTACTATCCACTAATTTTGGTATCTATCTTGTGATTTGGAATAAAATGTCAAAGATACAGAGAGAACATTGAAATTTTAGATTTTTTTTAGATATTTAAGATTGTTTATTTCTATTTAAAATGATTTTAATTTTATGTTTATACATTATTATAATTTTTATTTATTTATTGTATTTAGTTAAAAATTTCCCACAATTTTCCAACAAATTGATTGCTCGGAGAGTATGTGGAGCTGTTATAAGAAATGGGATTATAGAAGCAATTAGTTTAACTTCTCTCAAAGAACCAGATATAAATAAAAATAACACACAACAGCCTGCATATCAGTTCCCAAACAACTCTTTTAATGAAAGCTGCAACATAAAAAGCATCACATCTCCTTTAAATATGACAGAATATCATAAGGATGTAGATGAATTACAAAAAAAATATAAACTTCAAATACAGTATATTACTGAACAGGAAGAAAAATTAAAATATTCACAAACAACATTGCCCACAAATTTAATGCAACAGAACAAAATGTTCCAATATGAAATCAAACTTTTACAACTAAAGCTAAAGAATTATGAAACTAATTATACTTTACTGCAAGATAAATATAACCTCATGGCAAATAAATCTTTTAATGATATTCATGAGACTGAGAAATGGGATATAATGCTATGCTTTCAAAACCAATCTAATAATCTTCGTAGGAAAAAAATTGCATTGAAAGATAATTTCACTCAAATGGATACTACATTTGAAATATTTAGTGGGGACAAAATTGCATTGAAAGATAATTTCACTCAAATGGCAAAATTTACTGAAAATATAAAACATTTAAAAAATAATTTTTTTTTGCATCATAAATCTCTTGAAGCATCTTCTCCAACATCCAGAAAATTCGTAAGTAATTCAGAATAAATATAATTGAGTAGTTAATTTATGTATGTTAGTGGCAAATTTTAATAAAAAGATTAATTTATATGCAAACTATTAAATTATTTATAT
This sequence comes from Epiperipatus broadwayi, assembly GCA_028023455.1. Classification (NCBI taxonomy): domain Eukaryota; kingdom Metazoa; phylum Onychophora; class Udeonychophora; order Euonychophora; family Peripatidae; genus Epiperipatus; species Epiperipatus broadwayi. The sequence goes on from JAQFVV010006210.1 coordinate 1,892,768, forward strand.
ATAAATATTGAACAAAATGAAAACACGTGGTAAAGATTTTATATATATTATATGTTGAATAAAATGACAATACATGATAATACTTTTATATTATAATATGGAGTAGCCTATAATTTACACCAAGAGTTGCTTATACTTTATGTAGGATGGACTTATATAAATAAGATTTAGAAATTTCTAGAAAAATATTAAATCACTTATTAAAAAAACCCTCAAATTCTGTGGGAAAACCCTCAAATTCTTTGGTAGATGCTATTGAAAGATATCACTTCCTCACTTTTTATAAACAACTCAAAATACAGCAAAACTCTCCATATAGTAGTGCCATCTTGTGCTAACAAGAGCAATCAATGGATGCCAGAAGGCTTGTGCATAAAATCCCTATCTAGTGCCTACTCATCCAATATCCCCAGACTAGTTTCTGGCTTGTGGCCTTCCTCACTTTTTCCAGAATGACCCCCAGATTGCTCAATAACATTTAAATTAAGTGATTTAAAAGATTATGGTTGAGGGTTAATATTAGCTTCATGTTTTGTGTGAATTGTTATTTTCTTAGAAGATTATAATATTGTTTAGAAATAGTTTTGTGTAGAGTGAATCTGTAAGTGTGTTTCAATAGTCCATAATTATGATGTGATGTGTCCACGACTGGGAAAAGATCAAACTATGCTATGCCTGCACAGACCATGATTGCTTCATCACTATGTTTTATAATAGTGGAAGAGTAAAAGTCTTGATTAGGTTTCTTAAACACTAATAAAAAAAAATTTTTAAAAGTAATTTGAAAAGTTATAAATTTTTCTGAAATGCTTTTCATCATTCATTGCTTTAGGTCTTATGATTGTGTTGCTTCTAATCAAATAATGTTGGCTTTAGAAATCCAGAAACTATGATCAAGACTAGATCTCATTGAGAATTTTATACTAAGAACTTTATAATAGGTGTTGTCTTTCACTGACTTTTTTGTAAATAAACATATATAAGCTGCATTATATATTTTAACCATTAACAATTTCATTACTTAATTGAAGCTACAATTTGCATTATTATGGTAAATGATTATCAAATCTATATCTATAGTTGTAGAATTGAAAGCATTAATAAAGCCATTAGTAGATCTATTCCCTAGTTGAAATCTCTACAGATTCCTTTATGATACTTTGTTAATAATTAAAATTATCTAAAAAAATAGATACGCTAAATCAATAAATTATAAATAATTAAATTATGAATATAATTTAATTTTTGTCTGATATTTAAAAAATTTAATGGTTTCTACTTTTGAGTCATTCTAATTTATTTTTCTGTCTATTCATTTGATACTTTATACTTCCTGATCTGTTATTATCTAGCAATTGATTTGTATTTGAAATACATATTTCTGCCATTCTTCTTGTAATAAGTTTTACAAGAGCTTATATATATATATATAACTTTTATTATAATTGGATGAGCAAGTTTTCTTGATTTTATTTTCTTACGGAACTAATGTATTTCCAAGTTGACTTTCTATAGCCAATGGTAATATTATTTGTTTCTTAACATTTATATTGGCACACTTTATTTTTGTTGTGAAACTTTTAAATTTTCATTTATTTAAGTATCTTATAACTTTCTTTATCTTCCTTGTGTTTAAATAAATATATGTGTATAGTGTTACTTTCTTTTTTATTTAATTATATTTTCCAATTCTGTAATTATCCATTTATTATACAAAATATTTTTAAGCATTCTTAGCAGTAATAGATTCTCTGGTGCTTTCCCATTATTCTATTCATTGATATTTTTTTCTACACATTTCCTTCATGTAATGATTGTATTCTGATATAAATCATACACATTCAATTCTGATGGTAAATGTATTTTATATCTTATAGATCTATAGATTTTATAATTTCCTAATTATTTTTAGTCAATAGATTTCTGGCTCCCTGACTGTCCTAACATTAACTATATTCTATTCTGATTCTTAATTATCAAGTTATTTATTTAGAGCGAGTATTTCTTACGTTTGTTTCTATGTCATTGAACTGTTTTTTGCTTATTATTTTTTCTCTTTGTGGATTTGAATTTTTTTATTTATCCTTTGATTTTTTTCATTCATATCTGTTAGTATTATTTCTATTTGGCAACATGTTTTGTTACAATATCTTATAATTTTATTATCATCTTTTTCAATAGCCATAACATTATCATTACAATATATGGCATTATGAACTCTTAGATTGTTTGGATTAGTCTTTTGTTAAATTTGCACAATCTTTTATGATAGTTTTTTCATTTTTTCTTACTGTTATTAATTTATCGCATGTTCTCACATTTGCCTTTATTCTGCTACAAAAATAAATATGTTTATCTTTAATCTGTTTTTTTTTTCAGCTTAGTTTCTGTCATCACTATTATATCCAATCTCAAGCTTGCAGGCAGCACATGGGTTTCTAATACTGACATACTTTGGCCTAGCACTTGTTTACTCTGTTGCTGAGTACTTCTCTCCAGTATGGTGCACATTCTAATCTTGTGGATACTCATATCAATGAAATCTTGCATATTATTTCTGGTACTCTTAAATCAACACCCATAGAATGACTTCCTGTTCTCTCAAAATATCCTTCCAGCTAACCTCAGATGCAGGTTGATTGTTGACCTATCAAACCATCTGACCAATCTCATTTTGATCACTCCTCCAAATCTCAGGCTAAAATCAAGATGGCCTTTCTGTATTACTTGTAATTCTCAGCAACCATATGCATTGATTATCAACAGCTTATGGATCTGTGACTAATAACTCCAATATAAATAATAGCTAACACCACCCTGGTTTTTCCCTTCCAAGAAAACTCTGGTTGAAGATTAAAAAAATCCGAACAGTCTGGGATAGATATGGTTATATGTTGCACAAATGGAGATTACTATGATTGTAGAAAACTACAAACCATGGCAAACATTTACAAGGAATGTCCAATTTACTGAGGCCTTTTTGTTCTTCATAACTTGAAGGAGGTTGCTCCTGCTTTGTTAAGAAGTGTTGGTGTTGAGTTTTGTTGTGCTGATATTCTATGGTAAACAAAATATCTAATCTGCTGTTTTTTTTGTTAAACACAATCACATTTTATACTTATGCTATGTATAGCTAAGATTCTAAAAATCCATATTTTCTAACCGTGTTTGATTCTGCTTAAATATATTCTGCTCTATTTTTTACCGAGATGTATACGATTTGTTTTACATAAGTTGATTACAAGTATATTATAACTCCTTAGTAAAATCTGGGTTTAATTTATTTTTAGAATATGTTTTGTTTAAAAAGGTTGTTTTTATTATTGTTTTCTGAGATCTGACTCTTCCTTTTATAGTATTCTTTTGTAGGGTCCTATCTTATACCATCCTTTTTAACATGAAATAGAGGAGCAGTTGCTTTTATAATGTTAGATAATCATCATGTTTATGACTCTATATTCTTTTGTAAGAGTAAGATAGAGACCTGTACTTTATTTTGCTTCATTAATGTTAAGGTTTTGGTTGGGATTTGATTCATATTACCAGATATTTGTTTTTACTTTCTACTAATAGATTCTAAAAATCATCAAAATAATAATTTGATAATGTAATCGTCATTGAATGCAATTAAGTTTAAATTGAAATTAACAATACCTAAACTGAAATTTATATATTTTTGGAAAAATTTGAACTATTTTGAATTATGCCTTTATGAAGTTGTTTAGCACAGTGGTAGACAGACTTCAATGTCACATTATTCATGAGCAATGACCATTCAATTATTTTTATTGGACAAAATATAATTTATATTTAGTAATATGTTTAATATCTTACCTGTAACATTTTTTTAAATATTTATTTTTAAGATATTCAAATAATTTATCAAATACTCCTTAAAAAATGATTATCATTTATTACATCATAATTGGTATTTAGCCATACTACTCATAGCCTAATTAGGAATACAATTAACTTTATGTATTTAAAAATTATATAGTTTTCCAATCATCTACGGTATAACTGAGTATAGAACCTTTGATCATTGATTATATCTTCACTCCTGTTAAATACCATTGTGTTCACTAGATTTATTATTGTATATTTTTGATCATTGCCATAAAAAGTATTGATATACTAAAACAATTTTCTTACAAATCCATACCACCTTACATGCGCTGTCTTAACATTGCACATACTTTTAATTATGTCAGTTTCATAATCACAAATTTGATACATATTTGAGGAAACTATCAAAAAAAAAAAAAAAAGAGCATGAACAACTCAATGATTAAGGTTAATTAAGTCGGATTGTACTCATGGTATTCTCTTATATGAATTTGATGTCTGGTATTATATTCAATACAAAAGAAACAGTTAAACATCTTCCATCAACATTGTTTTCAAAAAAATATGAATGTTGAATAACAGAATAAAATAATTAATTCGATAGTGCAATGTCTTATGGTCCCTTTCTCATACCAGTACTCCGCACTTAAAATAGTTGGGACATATTTAAAATTGGATAACAGCTGCATTACAAAAAAGAAATGCTCTTTGCCAATTGATCAAAGAAAAAGATTAAGAAACAGATCAAGAGTGAAGTCTTAAAAAACATTTTTTTATCCTTGAAAGGGTTTTCCATTAGACCTAAAATTAAAAAAGGCTATTTGAGACCTTATAAGATAACAAGCACTCTGCTTTAAAGTAACTCTTGAAAGTGAAGTAAAAGTCAAAATAATATGTAAATGTAAGGATGCCAGACTTATAAACAGGGATATGACTACTATTTATACTCCAACTCCCTATGCAATTTGAAAATTAAGTGATTTGTCCTGGAGAGAACAGGTTTATCAAACACAATATAATTTCTTGCTTTATAGTCTTGAATCATTATAAAGATATCAGTCGTTTCTATTTACTGTCAGTTGTGGTTGATAATTATTTTATTAATAATATTTATAAGAATCATCTATGCACATCATTTTTAAAAACAGAATTGCTATCCTTCAATCAACAAACTCAAATCTTTGTAGGAGTATCTTTTTAAAAAATCAAAGATCTGAATAATCTCATATTTAATAAAAAATTTCTATGTAAATAACTAATATAAGTATATTTGAATTTTTAAAATGGTTTTCATATTATTTTTTAAAAAACCATTTTGTCTTTCAGAAAATATTGCCGATATACCTATGTGGAAAATTTGCCACTGATATACATTATTGAGTGTCTGTCTAGGTTTTTTAATATATTAAAGCAAGAGGGGACAAACTTTTCTGACCACAGACTACATGGACTTCTGAAATATTCTAGAAGGCTGCATGTAAAAAATATTTTTACTTACCAATACATTGTAGAAGAAAGTATTGCTTGTTCATTTTTGTGATAAAATAAAAAAAAATTATTATAATTCTGCATAGGCAGCAGGTCACATATTGTCATAGCATGTAATCTGTTGGTTGTAGTTTTCCCATTCTTGTATTAAAAATCTAATCAGAAAATTGAAGCTCTCTTTATTTGGTTATGGTATGTGTAATATCTAATACCATGTTTCATAATGATCTTAGTAGAGGTTGCCTCAACGCTCTGATATACTCATATGTAGCTATAAATCTTTATGTACTAACATTCAATTTTAAATTTTATATAATGTATTAACACTTGTAATATATATATATATAATCATTAAAACCAGTCAATTTACTCTCATCATGAATTTTATGTAATATGTTAATATTTTTGTGGATTATTTTTGCATAAATATTAATGAGCTTATCTTTCCAATAATCTGCAATTGTACATGCTCTTCTAATAATAACATTTTTAATTGTCTGGTTCCTATCTATAAAATAATCCCTAAAAGACATTGTTTAAATACAGATATATTTTAGTTTTTTACAGCTATTTTTTTTTATGAAATAAAATATTGTTAGTCAATTCACATGATGTGCAAAAAGTCAATAACTCTATGCCATTTAAACTTATAGAGACAATGCTTCATTTTCAATAATTTTGGATCTTAGTTGACTGTTTCTACTAATATCATTTACACTAATATTTAAAAAAATAAATAATAAAGCCTGTCTTTTAGGGGAATATTGGTATAATAACATTGTCCAACAATTAAAAAAGCTTCCTTTCTATGAAAGGGTCAAATATATGTTGCCCAATAATTAATAAAAGTTTTCTTTCTATGGAAATATCACAAGTATCTTTGTGTAAAACAAAAGTTTTATTATTTACTAGTCTTTCATTGATACATGCTATGCATATTTTAGTGCAGTAGTAGATTGGCAGACTGGAACTCGGGGTTCATGGATCATGGCCCAGCTCTAACATTTCTACTGTTCAAATTTATAATGAATTCACAAGCACTAAACTATTTGATTATTTTTATTGATACATCTAGAAATTACAAGAGTGGAATGTATAAAATTAGATTTCATTCATATATTTCATGACATGCAGTCTTCTTTCATTCAATGATCTGCCATTACCAAAAAACTTGTAACCATCTACCTGTTCAATTGAAGTTTCTTTAAAAAATAAGTTTTCTTAAGGGCAGCTTTATTAATCAAAAATTTTACCAGCTCTTTAGCAATAAGCATTTTTCTCTGTTTAATTTTTTAAAACATTAAAATGCATCTCTTTAATACTATAACTGTGACTTCCTTTGCAACTATTATTAATGTTGATATTTCTTGTTTTATCATATAAAATAAAGTATCTGCCAGACATGGCAACTTAGTAAAAATTTAAGAGCTAGGTCAGCTTTAGACCACTTTTTCTATACCATTCCACATTTGTAATGAGCAAGAAGTCTCTAAATTCCAACATACGATGTTCATTTGCTTTAACGAAGCTTCTAATCCAAATCCGGTTTGAAAACAAACATGACTATAGTTAAGATGTTCCAGTCTTCTATACTTCTTATTGAATTCTAAATGCCAAGAACTCTGTTTATTTTTATTCTTTTACATATTTGCATGCAGACAAAATATTAATGTCAGAATTGCTGGGAATGTAATTAAAGGGAAGAAAATATGATTGCACAAACATTCCATCTCATTATCACTGGTGATGCAGGGTTATGAATAAAGGCATGACAAATTCATGATAATCATGCTCCTTACTAATCTAAGGGACTGAAGATAGTAAAATAAAAAAATAAAAAATACAGAGAAGAGTTAAAAAATGCAGTTTGGATTAGAAACAATACTTAATCTTTGATGAGTAAGCATTTGAAATTATGGCATCATTGATACTTTTAGTCTCACATTGTATATTTATTATTCAAAATTAACTCATATCTAAAAGTCATTCTACAGTCTATTACCAATGGACTCTATCAATAGTGTGAGTTACATATCCTCTAATTGCATACCCATACTTTAAATTGCATCTCATTTGAAAATGTATACATAATTAATTTTTGTATAATTTTTTTTTTTGCTTTTTAAGTTTTGTTGAATAATTGGATATTATTTAAAGAATTGCTAACCTTAGCATACATAATGAACTTTTATTTAAAAACAATAAAAACATTTTTCAATAATAATAACAAAAGATTTAATCTAGACTATTTATTGTTGGATTATTTAGGAAGAAGATGGCAATTTTGCTTTGCTTACAAAAATAAATGCTCAGTTAAAAGACATATTGGAAGTAAGTTTTTAATATACAATTTTTATATTGGGGGGATTATATAATTCATGCACAGTTTTTAAATATTTTTGATTATTATTTGATATAGATAATATGTTTTCTATTTACTAGTAATTTTCAACTATAATTAAAAATCTAATGTATAACATCCTACAGGAATATGACACTTGCTTCATTACTGGTGAACATTGCATTGTATTATAAGAATATTTTAGTTTTATAGCCAGCTTATTGCTATTCAGTTAATTATTCCAGATTAATGTTGAACCATTACTCTGTAGATTTTAATAGTTAGATATTTATTTAATCTCAAAGTGACAAATTTCAGTCCACTCATTCTTGTTCATGCTTTAGTATAGTGGTTATTTCCAATTTCATTCAATTCCAAGCATTGTTGTATCAAGGAAACTGTGTTGGCTATGGATATCTTCTAGAAATAAGTATAAGTTCAATGGGAGAAATATAAATATATTGTAAAGATAGTTTAAAGATAGAGAATCACTAGTTACAGTGATGTCTTAATTAACACTGATATCATCATGATTTTGCAATTTATTCGTAACACTACTGTAAAATAACTTACCATTATTGATTTTAAGGTATAATTTATACTTTGTTTAAAATCTCTATGTCCCTGACAATGAATGAAATGTAAAAAAAAATACTAAATAAAACCATTATTATGCAGATACAGAATGAAGAATAATACACAGTTTTACTATTATATTATAGCTTGAAATATATTATACATTGATTGGTGATGTTCAGTGCTTGGTTTGCTGATTAATGATTCCTATGGAACTGATCCTGTGAGTTTTGCACTAGTACACTGTTGTGTAGGTATCCTAACCTAATTTCAGACAGATAACATTACATATGTACATAATATAATTAAAGTTTATTGTTACCATCATCTGCTTGATTGGTGATTGGCAAAATTGTGGATGAAATGCTTTCATGCTTGTCCATGATTCAATGATGAAGCATTTTTAATTTTAAACTTTTTTAATCTTCTGTTTTTATCAGCTGTTGTACTTAAAATTGTACTTGAACTTTCATATTAACAATTTCACACTCATTTTCAATATCTAACTTTTTATTTAGATGTGATGATGCAATTTTTAACTAAAACAAATTCTCTCATAAAATAAACAATCAGAAGTAATTTCTTTCAGTAATTTGATTTCTTCCAACTTTTTATTAAAAGTTTTTGATACACTATATTAGGTTAACAAATAGCAATTCTTTATTCTATTTAAATCAAATTAGTGCTTTAAATTGAATTAAATTAAATGTAATTTTATAAGTCAGAAGAAATACATATTTTTTTAAGCTACAGAATTTATTTTAAGAACTTATTGTTCACAAGCCAAATATCAGATATGGATGAAGAAATATGCAAAACTATGCAAACTTTAACAAACATTGAAATACTAATTAGACATCAACATATGATACAGAAATCAATAGTCTTCTATAACAATTTTCCATATAATATTATTGAAAATGATTACATTTAAATTCTAATCTTTTAGCTCATTGTGTTATTAGTTTATATAATACATTATATATACCAATCAAATTCTGGAATTGTAAATATGACCATACAAGGCTTACAAGACTAGTTTCAAAGAAATCTTATTAATTGTATCAATTCATAAACATCACTAACTGAAACTTATAGAACAACTTTCTATCAAAAATTCAATATAGTAAACAGGTGATTATAGTTCTTTTTTAGATGACATGGATTTTTTAAGATAATTTAAAACATATCTGGTGTTGACATTATCAACATTCATTATCATCAATAATAAGGACAACAACAACAAAAGAAAAACCTTTTACAATGCTTTAAAATAGAAAATAGTGAGAATAATTATTAATATACACTTTTTTACACAAATTTTTATAAATATTCATTAATTTCAATTCTAATTATTTATTTCATAATTTTTGTATCTAATCAATATAGTGTTATATAATTATTATTAAGTAACACATAACTTGTGCATATGCCAATAAAACTTTGCATAACAAAAAGTAGTAATAAAGGCTGCCATGAATTAGAAAGTCAACTAGATAATACCACTAATTGGATTCAATACATATTGATATGCTATATTTACCTTTACAGATATCGTGTGCATGCATATATTTGTAAAATTAGACAACTTTCAATTGCAAGCCATTTTTCAACTAATATACTGCACTATGTATATGATAAAACACATTATTTCAATATGACATTTGCTATATAATTACATTTGTGTGTGATATAATTAAATTTGTGTGTGTGTGTATAAGAAGAGTACTATATATATATATATATGATCAATAGATGGCGTTTTACCAAAAACACCGACCAAGCGTACGTTTGTTTACATAAACTATCTCTTTCATTTTTGCCCACCCTCAGATCAGCTGATTTCAAGCTATTTGCTATCATCAGTGAAGGACAGAGCCAAGAAACTAGATCTAAACACTGACTCCAAGTGTTTATGCACAAAGTTTCTATCAGCTTGCAAGCATGAAATTTTTCATACCGATAAAATCTTCAAACTCAGCCAAACAAGCTAGATAGCTATATGGGTCTGATCTCAGTTCAATTTCTCCACATAGTCAAAGCCTCTGCAATCTATATCATTGCAGAAACCTTTAAAGGTACATTTATGAAAAGCAAAAAACAAGTTTTAATCATGTTAAACTTGCTGTCGCTTGTATTGAATATTTTTTTTAAATAAAAGATGAATATAGCCAGCTAGTAAACAATCCAGTTATTGGTCAATAAATAGGCATTAGCTTCTTTTAGCTAAAAGATAAAACAAGAAAAAGAAACAATAAAAGCTCCTTTTAATTGAGGCTGTTGACTAGCTTAAATAGTACTGTATTCTTTTTTTAATGTTTCTCAATGAAAGAATACTAGAGATGCCTCTATTTTATAGTGGGATATTTAAGGATATATATATGCACACACACAGTGATTTTTATATCTTTACTAATTGTTTCAAAATCGTGTGGACATTGAAACTACACCATATTGTTATTTTAATACACACACATCGGTGTGTGTTCATATTGCATATCAGTGTTGAGGATGCAGGTAATACACATACTTATAAGTGTATATAAGACATTTAAAAAAAAAAACTAAACTGTTTATAAATAAATCAATTATTTTATACAGCGCAATGTTTATAAACTGTAATAGTTAAACAGCATTAAGCTGTTGCACATGCGCTTTGCAGATTTTAACTATAAATGACTGAATACTAACACTTCAAACACATGATAAAGTCTTTGGGAAAAGATAGAATGGCCATCTATCTTTTCGAGCCCAAACGCTTTTGTATGGGCAAATCTTAAGTAGTCTGAAAGTGAAAGCGTGAAGATATTAAATAATCACTTTAAATTACTTTTACATGCTTGAATGAATGATGTTGGTGAAAATTACTAGAATTTACAATATGTCATTCTTATTTGAAATTAAATGTATGTAAATAAATCAATTATTTTATATAGTGCGATGTTTATTACAGTTTATAAACATCGCGCTATATAAAATAATTGATTTACTACACTAGACAGATGTATGTAACCTATATATATATGCATAATTTTAGGCACATTGTGAGAGAATGCAAGACATTTTGAATAAATATGATCTGGAATCGAAAAAAGATCCTAATGATACTATAAAGGAAGAACCTTACAAACAATTGTCTTTAATTAAAGGTGAGTTATTTGATGCTTTTTAAATAGTTTTGATATTTTTTCTTCTTATAGATTTAACCTATCCAGATTAATGATGTGCTATATCTGTATGTGAATTAAAATTATTGTGAACATTTAAATAACTGGATCTAAAAATTGTTCACTTATATGGGAATAACATAGAAATCAGTAGGTTAAATATATTACTCTATTAATTCAAAAGAGTCATTGAATAAATCATACTTCATGTTAAGAAACACAGACTTCAGTTTTGTTGACCCCAAAAGCAAAAGATTTACAGAAAACTTTACCATAACTCTATAAGCAATTGGATGTTTCAGTGATATGAATATATGTCTAAGTGAAATAACTTGTACATGTAGTGAATGACGGCTAATATGTCCATGATTAAAACCATCATGAACAATTGGAGGAAAAATTTGAACAGTCAGGCAGGATTTTGCAAGTCTACTTGGAATGGATATATTTTCTGCACTTAGTTATAATTTTTGTCCAGGAAATAAGAATAGAAATCTGTAACAATGTTGTATAGGGCTTGGATAATTGCATGCTTTTTCTGAAGAATGTTAGAATTCAGAACTAAGTTTGAAGATTTGTCTGCTATCATTTAGTATTCATTCATTGTAGCCTAGATATCTCTTTAGTAGAATAATCTATAATTTCTGATATTAATGTTAGCTGGAAAAGTCATATAATGTTTCACTTGATCTGTTAACCATAAGTGGTATACTCACCTATCCAAGCATACTTGTATTAAAGTGCCATCAATTGCAATAGGCAGTCATTAAAGTGGCTATTATCTCAAACTAGTCCTGTATAATGGTCATTATTCTAAGTGACCATTTTATTAATGTAGTTGCACAAATAGTAAAATCCTCTGCTATTACTATCTAGTATTATATCGACTTATAATTTGGCAGCATTGGACTTTGGGTATTGAGCATCAGCTAATAATTTTTTGTATATGCTTGACAGATGAGAAATTTAAAATCAAAAATAGTAGATTTGAGTTTATGTTATTCTGTTAGAAGATAGCCATTTTTTAACATCTTTCTGTTTATTTAAAAACAGTAAAAGCATTAAAACTTCCAAAAACACCCACTTCCAACACTTTTTATAATCTTTGATTTTATTTTTTATAATCTTTGATTTTATTTTATTTTACTAGCTGTTTCAACTGATTCACAATCTTCAAAAATAAATCATTGGATTCAAGTGCTTAGAAGGGGGGGGGGTATAGTTTTAATGTTTAAAAACTAAAATAATCATTTATAACATAGGTTTCAATGGTTTGATTGAATATATTGTGACAGGACGAACCTGATAATATTATTGATATGTTATTCAATGTCCAATGATGGGCTGTACCATATATATGTAATGGGACAGCATTAACATGTGATTCAATGCCATGTGACTGGAAACCATATATACCTGAATGATCTTTTCTCCAAGAGGTATGCGTTTCATTATGATCATTAATTTAGTTGATATAATCATAAGAGTATTAATAGTTAAATGCCTTCTTCCATTTACCCTTTAAATGCCTTCTTCCATTTACCCTCTACTCAGCTCATGTTATGCTATGTATTCAAACTCAGGAAGAATATGCATGGGTTCTATTTCAGAGTATGATTGTATCTTGCTTGTATGCAAATGATATATATATATGATGTGATGAATTGTGGAGCAGATAAATAGCAATAACTTTGATTGTTATAATAAATATTTAATAAAGTTAGCAACAATAACACATTTTGTTCATAATTATATCTAAACATGATATGTCAGTTGTACAATTGTTAACTGTGGCTTGGATAAGCGTGATTATCCATCCAAGCATGATTATCCCTCATTTTATTTCTTGAATATCTATTAATTCAATCCCGTTTTATCCTTACAAAGGATAGTCATTCATTAACTGACTTATTAAATTAAACTTTATAATGCAAAAAGAAATTAAAATTTTCATCTACCATATCTAATTTTCTTATCCTTAACTTTCTTTTGTTTTTACTTATGTGAGTTTATCCACAGATTAAAATTTTTTGTTGAAAGTCATTTCCTAATGATACAATAATATGACAGGAAAGATAAGTCACACAAATATTTTAATCATATATCACAGATAACAATTATTTAATAAATAAGTTAGTTGTAACAAACGTTTAACACAATATTTCACACCGTAATTGTCACAGGGTATATATATATATATTGAATATTACTTAAAATAATGAACTTTTACTATTTAGTCTATAAATAGTCAAACTTATTATTAAGCAAGCTTGGGATATCTATGTCAACATTTTATTAGTAAATTGAAATAATATTTCTGACCATCCCTCTATATAAATCTAAAGTATGGTTGGATGAAATTGACCCATTATCAAAAGAAAGAAATTAGCATAATAAGAAAAAATATATATATTATATTAATTCTGTGTAGTTGAGCTGAAGTTTAAATTTTAACTGTTCATATTGACGAATGTTCAAGGAATTTTCTCCTAGAGAATCTTTTTATCTCACGATCCACTTTACCATATTTGAATGCCGTTCAAATCTTCATGATGGTGATTCCATTTCTTTCATTGATGGTATTCACTCCAAATCTAAGAATTTTCCTTGGTTTATTGTAGCATATTTTTGGCATTCTATTCAGCATGGATGGGTAAATGCTTGTTTTAATTGAAACTGAAATCTAATCATTTATGGTTATATGGTGAACAATTTCATCTTCACGATGTCTTCTCTTTTTTAGCCAGACATAGCTATGTAACTGTTGATAAGGTTGCTTGAAGTTATTGGTTTTATAAAAAGTTAATACAGGATTTTTAATTTTAAAGACCTCGCATTAAGATCTGAGATGATTTCTTAATTTTAATGCTGAAATTCACTATTATCATGAGTAAAATGTTTCAAAGATGTGTAAAGTGAATTTTTACAAATATATGATTTATTCCTATTGATTCAAGCAGTTTTATTCCTATCTTCCGTAATTTTTTCTTTGGAGATGTGATGTTCCAATGGCAGTTGTTCAGTGGTATTGAATAGTGGGTTCAAAATTAGATTTTGCAAAAATGCTTATTGAATAGCCAATGTTATTTTCAAATCTCCCTTTTTTTTTAAAGTAGAAAAGTCTTTCATTTTACCTTCTCTTCCATTTTCTAAGCTCGCTGTTCCCAACGTGTTTATATATTTTTATTATTATACTGGGTCAATTTGAATTCATATTTTAATTTCAATTATTGACATCATTTGAATATATGCATGTCTTATGTACTGGATTATCAAATAACTAAATTTGTTATTTCTCTTTTGATTTTTATGAATTATTTGCTTGTGTATTGAAGTTTGACTATTTATAAGTCAGTATTGTTAATATAATTTTAGATGACAAATTTAAACAAAAGTATTAGTATATAATTAATAATATGTTTTCGGCTATTGTTGGTGGTAATGGTCTTTAAGATGGATGCATGTGTGGTGCTTTTTGGGTGGTAGGTTTAGTGTATCCTTTTAATATATTAACATAGTATCAATGCCCTCCAATGATGATCTTTTGTCACAAAGCAGTTGTTGCTTCTATAAAATATTATTCAAATATTTTTCATTAAAGTGAATTACTCGGGTCCTGATCTTAAGAAACCTTTGGAAAATCCATTGCTGGCAATGTAACTGCTAAATTGAAATAATAATTCATTAAATCCATATTCAATTAAATTATTCTATCCATTTGGTTTATTTTTTGATTCTTGAGTTGAAACAGTCTGCAAAAAAAAAAAAAAATCAAAAAACATATGAAACGTCTATGTTTAATAGTTTTATTGGAAATAATATAATTAAAACTTCCTGTAGATAATCAGCCATCAATTAATTATCCCCCCCCCCCTCTTTTAAAAAAAGTACAAAACTATGGACTTTTGGCAATATTTAATTTCATTAAAACAGGCAACACTGTCTATACGTATTGCCACTCAGTACAAGCCAGAGTAATCAATGGATGCCAGAAGGCTTGTGTATAAAATCCCCATCTATTGCCTACTCATCCAATATCCCCAGACTAGTTTCTGGCTTGTGGCCTTCGTCATTTGGGAGCCTTTATCTGAGAGCACTGAATCTAGATCTTAGGATCTAATGCAATCCTCCAGCAGCTATCTTTTATCTTACTTAACTACAAAACTATGAGTTTTAAATTGAAAACACTATAATATTTTCAATCCAAGCTCATTAGCTTATATAACCATATAGGTCTGAACTCAGTTTAGTACCTATACATTTTGGTGTTTTTGGTTCTTTATTAACCATAGCCACCAATACCTTATTTGGAAGGATTGTTTTAATAACAGGTGATCATGTGATGTTTATTGACTTAAAATCAATCCTGCCTAATAGGATATTGGTGGCTATATGGTTATTAAAGAACCAAAGACACCAAAATGTATAGGTACTGAACTGAGTTCAGACCTATATGATTATATAAGCTAATGAGCTTGATTTGAAAATATTATAGTGTTTTTAATTTAAGACTCATAGTTTTTATAGTTAAGTAGAGATGAAAGGTAGCTGCTGGAGGGTTGCATTAGATCCTAAGATCTAGGTGCAGTGCTCTCAGATTTAAGGTTCCTCACTGACAAAGTCCACAAGCCAGAAACTAGTCTGGAGACATTGGATGAGTATGCACTAGATGGGGATTTTATGTACAAGCCTTCTGGCATCCATTGATTATTTGGCTTGCACCAAGTGGCAATATGTATAGAGAGTTTTGCCTGTTTTAATAACAGTTATAGGCAAGCATAAGAAATGGTGATTATGTGATGTTTGTTGACTTAAAACTCATTCTGTCTGATAGGATATCGGTGACTATGGTTATTAAAGAACCAAAGATACCAAAATGTAAAGATACTGAACTGAGTTCAGACCTATATGACTATATAAGCTAATGAGCTTGGATTGAAAATATTATAGTGTTTTCAATTAAGACTCATAGTTTTGTAGTTAAGTAGAGATAAAAGATGGCTACTGGAGGGTTGCATTAGATCCTAAGATCTAGGTGCAGTGCTCTCAGATCCAAGGCTACTCATTGAGAAAGCCACAAGCCAGAAACTAGTCTGGGGATATTGGATGAGTAGGTACTAGATGGGAATTTTATGCCCAAGCCTTCTGGCATCCATTGATTACACTGGATTGTACTGAATGGCAGTACGTATAGAGAGTTTTGCCTGTTTTAATAACAGTTATAAGCAAGCATAAGAAATAGTGATCATAAACATCACATGACCACCACCTCTTATGCTTGTGTATAACTGTTGTTCAAACAGGCAAAACTCACTATACGTATTGCCACACACAGCAAGCTAGAGTAATCAATAGATGCCAGAAGGCTTGCGTATAAAATCCCCATCTATACACAAGCATAAGAGGTAGTGGTTGTGTGATGTTTATTGGCTTAAAACCAATCCTACCTAATAGGATGGTGGTGGCTATCATTATTAAAGAACCAAAGACACCAAAGTGTATGGATACTGAACTGAGTTCAGACCCATATGACTATATAAGCTAATGGGCTTGGATTGAAAACATTAAAGTGTTTTCAGTTTGAGACTCGTAGTTTTGTAATTAAGAGGAAATAAAAGATGGCTGTTGGAGGGTTGCATTAGATCCTAAGATCTAGGTGCAGTGCTCTCAGATCCAAGGCTCCTCACTGACGAAGGCCACAAGCCAGAAACTAGTCTCGGGATATTGGATGAGCAGGCATTAGATGGGGATTTTATGCACAAGCCTTCTGGCATCCATTGATTACTCTAGCTTGCTGTGTGTGGCAATACGTATAGTGAGAGTTGCCTGTTTTAAATAGTGATCATGTGATATTTATTGGCTTTATTTAATTCCATGATGTATTGTTAGATAAAATACATATAATATGCAAATTTGAAAATGTTCTAATTTATGCAGAATTTTAAATATTTATAGATTTCCAATATTATAATTATTGTTGGAGAGTTATAAAAAAACATTTTTTCGTTCTCTATCAGAATTAAATAATAATTTAAAAATGATACTTTATTTAATAGGTATATAACTGAAATGAAAGATCTAGCATCATCGTAGAGTTTTAATTATTCTATTTCACCATCTTATGTTTCAACAGAAGATATTGTTTGCTACTGGTGATTTAATTATAGAAGCAAAACTCCATGCAATAATGCCATCATGCACAAGTCAGAGTAATGAATGGATGCAAGAAGGTTTGTGCATAAAACACCTATCTAATGCCTACTCATCCAATAGGGATTTAATGCTCAAACTTTCTTGCTTCCATTGATTACTTTGGCTTGCACTACTGTATGGAGTTTTGCGCTTGGGTAAGCATAGGAAATAGTGATCATGTGATGTTTAGTCATTTAATTTTAGCAGAAAATATTCTTTTTTAAAAAAAAAAAAATCAGCTTTCTAAAAAAAAAAAAAAAAATTAATGAAGGTAGACTATATTCTCAACTATTAAATAATTAGAAAAAAATTTTTTTTTATATGTCAAAAGCCAAGGAAAATATTGATATAGGATAATCTTTCCATGTGTAGTCCAGTTTTTTTCATTCATAATTTCTTTCATAAATTACAAATATTAAATAAAAAACAAATCCAAGATGTTTAAAATATTAAAAAATTGGAGAATGAATGTGATATAACCATAGAAAAATTAATTTCATCATAAAAAATGGATAGTATGGATATTAAACAAAATAAAATGAATGATCCATACAAGATTTATTAAGAAACGGAGAAATTGCCTCAAATCTGTAGCATGCAAGAAACTATCTTCAGTAGGTAAATGGGAGAGATTAATGAATCAAATGATACGGCCAATTATAAATAACCCAAATGAGATAAGTAATAAAAATAACAATGTTCAAATGAATACCATTAATCAATTCATGAAACTTAAAGTTTTCAAAGGCATTACAAATGAGGCTCCGATTGAGCATTTAAGAAGTCTGAATTTATATTTCTCAGTCAACACTAACCTGTCAGAAGGGGGAAAATTGAGTGGCTTAATGTCACTTACCAGGTAATGCTCTCATAGTGGGAGTCATTATTTCAAATACATCCAATTTTGATGAATACTAACCTTTACTAATAAAAATCTTTTGGAATAAAGATCGAGAGGAAGCATTGTTGTATCAACTACTCCAAAAAATATATACAAATACCCCTGGATAATCCTTAACCAAATTTTTTAGACAACAGGTGGCTAAATTGAATAGGTAGAATTGTGAAACATAATCTTTCATTAAAAATAGAACAATCTTTACTGTGTGTTAATGCACAGAACATTGAACAAGTTGCAGATTTATTAAACAACATTAACAAATAGTCATAATATGATAAGAAAAATTCTTGAAAAAAGAAAAGAACTATCAATCAATGCTATAAACTACAAAAAAAAAAAAGGAAAAATAATAATGATCCCCATTATTAGAAGGGAAAGTCAAATCAAATTGACAACAACAACAATGGAAGAATAAGTAATAAATATCTAGATAATAACAAATTTATTATAAATACTTCCAACAGCCCACAAAAATAATAAAATCTGGGTGTAATAAAACTACTAAATAAAATGGTACTTGGACCTAATTCCTCATCTCAAGGAACCATATTAAAAAAGATGAACAACCATCAAAATCGCTGAATACAGTATTTATCTCTATTACTGTTACTACTTTTACTGATCCTACAACTATTTATATGAGGAATTTAGAAGGCCTGAAAACCTGGTTAGATTTTGTCTGACATTTTAGATTGTTTCTAGACCCTTTCACATTTATGATTCGCAGAACTTAAATTTGGTTGCTTCAACACATGATCTTTGGATAACTGAAACTTCTGTCTCAAAATGACTCTTTATTGATTGTAGTACTTCATTTAGTCACCAGGTCTCTCAGTCTGCAAAATATATATCCATTATTGTTATGCAATGTAATCAAATAATGAGTTATACAAATCCATTGTCACAGGTAGGGTAGAAAAATATTCAATAGCATGACAGTTGTTTTATGTAGTGGCCTAAATGATTGACAAGCGATAAAAAAATGCGAAGAAAATAGAGAAAATAGAGAAAAAAAATTTTGTATTTGAAACTATGAAATATTTAATATGTCGATATCTTACCTACAAGGCAAGTAGAAAGTTTTGATATTGTTTGTTTGTAGTGATTATTCTACTATCAGGCATCTATGGACTCCATTAGTAGCCTGGGTGCACTCAACTTTTTATACAAGTAATACATTTCCTGATGGGAAACATTGGAACAAATCTTTCCAGATGATACCCATTATGATTTTCAAATAAGAGCGTATAATTTTTATTAGTAGCAGTTTATTTTCCTATTTAATTCTTAAATTATTGTAGCTAATAATTAAACTTGAATTATTGTGACTCATTGCTTTTCTAAAATTAACTTGATTTTAAATAATAGCTATAAATAAATAATTCAATGATTTATTAATTGGGAGTTTCTAAGAAGTTCAAGTATCGAAAGTAAAAGTGATGAAGCTGAACTATGATCCATAGTCTTTGAACTCCAGATTTCGTTGCTATAATAGTTATGATAAATAAAAGTTTGTTTTACATCATTATTACTAGTTTTAATATAAATGTTTTTACTTATTAGATATTTCAGATTTTAAAAGTTATGGAGTTGATAAAGCTTAATAAAACTATGTTTTGCTCATTTTTATTCATCAAATCTACTATAACATATAATAACAACATTACACTCTTCTTACACTTTATAGCAAAATATATTTATTTATTCTTTACAGTTTCGACTGTTCCTAGCAGTCTTCATCAGATCTTATTCTCTACTATCTTTCCTCCATTTTTTTTTTTTTTTTGCTGACGAAGACTACTACGAACAGTCAAAACTGTAAAGAATAAATAAATATATTTTGCTATAAAGTGTAAGAAGAGTGGAATGTTGTTATTATATGTTATATAAAAAAAGCAAAAATAAAGAAGGAAGAGAAAGTATTGAAGATTATATTACAAATCTATTATACAAAATTAACTGTTCAAAAAAATCTTTGAATGATTTGTGTGTCTATATGTTTATTAACTTGAATTTAAACATACACACACACACACATATAAAATTAAGTTTTAATTAGTATGCAATTATATATGTTTTTAGATGAAGATATTTGTAATTTAAATAATAACCAGATAACCGATATAAACATTTACAAAAAAAAAATTAAGCTACTTGAAACAAAGTTACAACAAATAGACAAGAGATGTCAGATGTTTCAAAGATTATATGCAGGTTTGTAAAAGTAAAAAAAAAGATATAGTTATTTTTATTATTGATTTTTTTTCTTTTTTTTGTATTAGTGCACTATTACTCTCCTTGCTTTCAGACTGAGATCTTAATAATGTACAAAGTAATAATAAAATATAATTAATATTGAATAATTATTAATAATAAGAATAAATTATGGTTTTACATATAGAACTTTACATTTGTATAGATGTCCGCAAATCAGCACTGACTTCTAACAATTATAAAAGTGACACTGTCTATACTTAATTTTTTTGTCATATGTTTAGGATTGTTTTTCTTCTGCAATTTAAATGTTTTACCACTGATATGATAGAGATCAATTATCACTACTAAGATTTTATATCATTGATATAGAAATAATAATAAAAAAGTGGAGCATACAGAAGAAAGCAAAGCAAGAATAGAAAGATAAGAAAAAAATACAAACTTCCTTTAAAAGATTAATACAGTAAGAAAAGTTAAACTTAATAAAGATATCAACATGATCAAAGACAAAATAAATAGATGAAACATTATATGAAGTCATGACATAATGGGTTTGCAACTACAGAAATGGCCAAAAAATGGCAAACAATGGCTAATTAGAATATATGATGAGGGATATAAATTTGTCATTATTGTCTGTAATCTCAGAAAATAAAAATTTTAAAATATTAAGGATTATAAATATTAGCTAATGCAATGTATAAAACAAATATCAACAATAATATTAGACAGATATAAGAAATGACTGGAAAACAAAGTCAAAAATAACAAACTAATAATAATTACTTGTCAAATAGTTAATTGCTCATGGCATATGATATTTAAGCACCAGCAGTAAAATACACTGAGCTTTAATCACCTAACATCACTTGGTAATTATTCCTTTTAAAACCATTATGTTGTCTTTCTTATGTACTTTCTCACTGAATAGAATATATAATCATAATCAACTTAATAAACAGCTATGTATTTTACTCATATTTATTTTCATCTAATCAACTTTCGTTCAATTTGTCAAAGTGTTACGTTAATTCAATATGTCACGTGATTTACATATCATCTTAGCACACTTTATTGACCAATCTCAACCCTAAAAAATGTTTCCAATTTTTATTTAATGCTCATTTTCCTCCCAACTTTATTGAGTATTATACTAAATTCATACATTTCTTTTTATTTTCTTGTATAGACAATGTATATACAAGATATAAAGAGAAATGTATGAATTTAGTTCATGCTCAATAAAGTTAGGAGGAAAATGGGCATTAAATAAAAATAGGAAAGTATAAAAACATTTTTTAAGGTTGAGGTTGGTCAATAGAGGGTGTGCTAAGATGATATGTTAATCACGTGACATATTGAATTAATGTAACATGTTGACAAGATTCACTTTTGAACGAAAGTCAATTAGATGAAAATAAATATATGAGTAAATTATATAGTTGTCTATTCAGTGAGAATATATATATATTAATTATAATCTAAAAGCATATAAATCAAACAGAAACTATCCAGTCACACAGATGAATATTTCAGTGATGAAAGGAATAATACAATGTGACATTTAATAGGATAAGAGCACCAATTCTGGGAGCTCTGTCAGTATTGTGTATTAAAAGGAGAAATCAGCATAAAAAAAACAATGCACATAAGTGAATCATTTCTGATACCACCTTCTGTTTATTGGCAAATTACCAGATAGATATTGCATGATTGATAATTTAAATGAACATTAGTCATTGATAAAGAAATATTTTTATGATAAAAGAAATCGGCATCATTAAAATATGCAGTCACATTTTTATCTCTGATCATATTCGGCTATGAACCAGCCATTTAACAATTTGCACTTATAACTGCCCCTGCACTACTATTTATAATGTAATTCATGTCACTACGTGGACCACAGATTTTATCCAAATTCCTTTAGTGATTTTCTATCTAAATAAATATAGCCAATTGAGATGATATGCAAAAAGTAAGTAGCAATGAATGAATCGTACTATTATTTCTTATGGACTCTGGCAATAGTTTATAATTCCTACTATATGCATTGACGTTTGCAAGAGGACAGTCTTTTTTTTTTATTGATATAAAAAATACATTATCCAAATAGGAACAAAGGCATCCTTCCTCTGAACTTTCTGAATCTGATGATGGAGCATAAGACTGATTAAATTAGTGCAGACAATGATATAACTAGTTTTTTGACACTTTGGTCAAAATTTGTTGTGGTACCTGTTCATAAAATCATTTTGATTAAAAAAAAATTAAATTTGAATTTTTAAATTTTGGCATTAGCAAACATTTTTTTATGTCAAGAGATTTTTATAATATTTGACCAATTTTACAAGTGCTATGCTTTAGATTGTAATAAAAATCTAAAAACAGAGTGCTTGTAGAATTGATCTAATGTTACACAATTCAACATTGTTTAATATGGGCACAAAATAAATTTAAAATTTCAGAAGTGCTAATAAGAATATCAAAAATAAGAAATGGATTTAAAGTGAATGAGTTATAAATTCATGCTCTCACTTCTTGACACTTAAGATTTGAGTTTAGGAATAAGATGGCAGCTCTTATTTGCTTAAAGTCTATCTTGTGGCTGGAGCTAGAGTATCCTTGCAGATTGAACACCAATGTTTAACAGCACTTGTGAGGAGAGGATAATTATTTTCTATAGTTTATATCGAGATTTAATGATTTTACTTTCAATACTTAGATTAGATGGTTAATTTAATTCATAGAACTTTTGAAATAATGTTTACTTTCTTTGGTTTAGAAAATAAAAATTCAGCATCTGCTACAGTAACTAGAGTAGTCAAACAAATATTATTGCACTGCAAACTAATCAGTAATTTTTAAAATTAATTCTAGTAGATTTGTAGTGAAATCCCATGTAAAAATTTCCTTTTTAAATGTTTATAGCAGTAAAATAAGCTTCTTTGTAAAATCATTACTATATTTTTGTAGAAAACTTTTTTTGTAGTTCAAATAATTCGTTTTCAAGTAAAGAGAATAACATTTTCATAAATATATAAAATAGTAACTATTGCTTTTCATTCTGTGAAAATTATTGTAATTTTAACTATTCACTTTGAAACTAGTAAAATTGATTAATATAATTTTAGATTTGTCAATAAACATTATATTAATTTTCTAATTACAGTACTGTATCTTAAATATTAATAATATATAAAATTGTGAATATTATCATTTGATTCTGTTTATATGTGCTCCTCATTTTATGTGTCCATGTTATTTGAATATTTTTGATATGTTCAGCTACTCTACTTATAGATATCTTTCTCAAATCAATTTACATTATTAGTTTTTCATTGATACAGATGCCCTTCCAAAAACATTTTTCATTAACTTAAGATTGATTCTGCTTTTTTTTAGTCATGGATTCATTTTTTTTTTTTTCATATATCATAGGATCGGCCGGGACGCAAACCCACAACCGTCTGCAACCAACTACTTGCTTGCAAGGCAGCTGTGATGATCTCTCGGCTAACAACACTTGACAATTCATTTGTTTTTTGTACAACTTGTTGCTCTCATTACAAGTTGAATAAGTGCCAATTTATAACTAGGTCTAATTCTTGTAAAATCAAATGTTTCTTTAAAGGATGTTAAAACTTATCACTTATAAATCTATTTAGATCAGTATATTCAACCTTTTTTTACCTCAGGCCACATCATATATTTGCTATATTACATGGGCCACAATGCAGTATACTACCTCATAATATAATCTAAAAAATAAATTTAATTATTCAAGTGTTTATTTCAACATTAGTGTGATTTTTGTTATTGAGAGAAACTTTTGATTATTTTTGATAAATCAAGTTTATAATTGCTTCATGCTACTCAATACATCTCAAAATATGAATCAGTAAATGGATTTCTATGCATGTTGTTGACACATTTCATTTTAGAATAAAATGATTGGTGTAGATATGTTACTGTGAATACCGTGAGCAACAATTAGGCATACTTTTGTAGTCTTCTATTTTTCAGGCCCTAATTTCCAGAATTTTGCATGATCTTTTCCCTTCCTTTTTTCTCTAAAAATAATCTTCAGATTCACATCATTTTTGAGCCCAAGGCAGCTAGTTGAATAATAACTTTTTAAATAACAGAGATTTCCTATGAGCAATAGATTATTCTTAAATCCTGAAATCCACTCTTAAATCATTTGTATAAGATAGCTAAATAATTTGAAATGATCATATAGTTTTCTGGAGAAATGTCAATACCATCTTGTTTAGCTTTTATTAAAGTTGGAAAATTATACAATATTTGATTTTATAATTCTTCATAATAGATGCGTAGTTTCTCTTCAAACACAAATCTTTATTCGCAATATGTAAAATAATTTAATTTTTAGCTTATAAACCACGATTGAACTTATCAAGCTTTTCTATCATGATGCACAGAAAAGCTAAAACACACCACCATCTATCATTTTTATGTTTGCTGTAAATTTTAATTTTGTTGTACAAATAGAATAATTTCACGCCATTGAAAAAAAAATCAATCCAAATCTTTTCCTCTGCTTAGCCATAACAACAAAGTAAAAGATATTACTTCTCATTTTCACAACTTAACCTGCTAACCATATTTATTTTGTGCCACAAAGTCTTTCCCCCAATTATCTTAAAACACTCTATTTTTATTGTCTATTGAAGGTACTTCTATCTGGGAGTAATTAAATGTTTGATATAAAACAATGTTTCAAAACAATCACAAGTTTGCCATTTGAAATTATAGGATATAAAAATGTCACACTTTGATGTAATTATATAGCTGAAATAAATGTGTAATTAGTGCAGTTTCCAATCAATGTGAGGGGAAGGTAGGGCCATACGTATAACGTTAGTTAAAAACACAGATTCACGAGTGTTTCAGGCTGTATATAAAACCTTGTGGGCTGCGTGTTGCATCAGTTTTCCCAAGAGTTCATACTAATCTTGTCTTTTACTTATTGATAATTCTTCAAACTACTTTTGTCTATCAATGTAATCTGTGTTGAATGATTTTCAACTAGGAATAATTTGAATGGGGCTTAAAAGATTGTATCACACCATGCATACTGTCAAAATCTCCACTTTCCCCCGTCTATGTACCGTGATTTTCCAGATTCATTGATACAATTTAGTTACCAATTTCAGTGATTTTTTTAGTTTTCTGCAAAATTTGATATAGTCCCATCATTTGTGTTTTCAAAATGGCACTGATGTCAGGGATAATTTAACTAAATCTTCCATTAATAATTCCTGTATCATCACATATCCTGGTTTATATTAGAAGTCCATTACATTTCTATTTGATATTTTTGCATTTTTCAACAAATCGGTGTGAGCTGCAACTTCTTTTTGATGTCATAAACTGTAGTTTATTTTCTATTGTCAAAGTTCTTACAAATGTTGCTTTCATATTCTTTTTTTTTTTTTGGTTGCTGTTCAAATTTTCTATGAAGTTATTTTTTTAAAAAAATCTTTATTTTAAAATTTTACTTCTCTTCTTTACAATTCCTTATTTTACTTCTTTTCTTTACAATTATTACTATATCTTCTGATATCTATTTTGATTTTCCTATTATTTTGTATTAAGTCAAACTTTTCTCAGATTCCTTTTTAATTATTTCTTTCACTTAAAATTGCAAATACATGTTCTTTCTAAAAGCAAAATATGTTTTCCAGTTTAAAAGTAGAATGAGTTTGATAAGTTTGTGGTTCGATCTGCTTCCTCTTTAAGTTTATGCACAAGTAATTAATGATCTTTTTGAGAATTTGTTTTAAACTATGTTTTGATTATAAAAAATGATTTTCATCAATTAACATCTGATGAAGTAAAATGTTTAAGTAAGCATTTTGGCTGCTTCAAAAATATATTTGCAATAAAAAAGATCATTAAATTCAAAAAGCAATAGTTGTTTTGAATAATTTTCAACTCCATATACGGTATCATTTTCATCAGAGCATATAAGTTTATAATTGGCTTTCTGCCACTTTGAAATATAACATAGTCAATTACCAGGAAGTCATTCTGTATAACTGCTACCAAATATAAAATATACATTTCAGCATGAGATGAAAATTAATTACGTGAAGAGATTAAATATATCTTTGGCACATTGACTGTGAGACCATAAAATATGTAAAACATTACCAAGATTTAATTTTTAGTGCAAATACATATTTTTTTTTAAACTTGTATATGATTTGCTTCTGCCCTTTTCCAAATCAATCTAATTAACTTTGCTGTCTGAAATGTAGCAATATTTTTGTGTTTTGTGAGTCAAACTGTACTTCTCTGCTAGTTATGTGTAAACAAGTTTGCCATTACAAATATTTGCTGACAAGAAAAATATATTAAACAACTTTATTTTTAACATGTTTTAGGAACAATAACTCTTTATACATCAAATGAATGAACACTATCTTCCAAATGCTCATAAAAAACCAATGTATTGAGGATTTGGATATACTATCAAGCATCCATTAATGCCTCATATAATAAATGTCTCTGGAGTAAATTACAGGGATTACTTCAAATTTTATATAGTTTATTGCTGATGTATAGAATTTGATTGCTACATGTAAGTTAATCATTTTTTTAAAAAGTAAATAATTTGAAAAGTAATAAGTAGACCTTTTTTTAAAAAAAAAAAAAAAATTCTATACCCAAATGTTAATCAAAATGCAACTTTTCAAAAGTATTGCCAAGCATTATGGAACAATGATTAGTGCATCTTTGCCATCAGTTTGAAAATTTTTTTTAGACAGTTGTTTCATAGCAATTCAGTTAGCCACCCAATTATGATTGGTAAATGGGCAGCTAGATAAAATTAACTAGGATAAAACAGTAGATAATCTTAAAAGTTTTACCATTTGACAGTTGGCTAGCTTTATCAATGTTTTCTCCAACAATTCTCTTGATAGCTTTTCTGTGTATGTTGAATAAAAATTGATTTACACTTTTTTTTTTCATGTACATATATTAAATCATCAATTGTCATAAAGAAAATAAATTACTTAATGAAAATTTTTTTTTTTTTTTTAGAATGTTGTCTTGCCCTGAAAGGTGTCCAAAGTCGAGAAAAATCAATAATTGAAATTTTAAAAGAAGATAATAAAAAACTGTGTCAAAATTTGAATGAAAAAGACATTGAAATTGCTAATTTAAATTCTGCTTTAAAGAATCAAAAGAAAAAAAGGCAAATTAAGCCTATTAAACGAATGAAAAAAACGCCGTCGTCGAGAGGTATAAAAAAAAAATAGAAAATAATTACAGAGAAAGTTTTTTTTTTTTTTTGAAGACAAGTTATTTAAAAATAACGCATGCATTTATGGTTCAATTCAGGTTCAGATCCTAAGCAGAGAATATTACAACTTAACTATTGATATAAGTGATCATTCTGTTAAATCTCTTCTAATTTATACAAACTTTCTCATATTTAGAATGCAAAAAATCTTAACAAAATTTGATGTTTAGAAAATTATCAAAGAACTTTTTAAAAGATTGCTTACAAAACTTTGTATCATGCACTTACTATTGCTTGCATATCTCGTGTTCTAAAGTAGTAAAATTCTAAATAGCATATAATTGAGGGGATGCAAATTTAGAGCTATATTATTATAACCGCTTTTACAAAAACAATAAAAAAATGTCAAAATTTCAATTTCTTATTAGTCTGCTATATATAATTTTCCATCAGTGGTGATGCTTAAGGCATAAAGCTCTCTAGTAACAGAATTTTAAATCCATTAGATCTTTCTCAATTCAATATCTTATGAAACAGATATCTCAATTTAGAAAATAATTTACACTTAACTGAACTTGATTTAAGAATAATATCAAGATATTTTTGTTATGATAATGATTTTGTTGAACATGTTTTTTTAAAAACATTTTTGATATTATTGATAAGCATTTTTTTGCTAATTTAATATCTACATTATTATTGAAATCTGTATACATTTATCATCATGTAAATAATCCAATCTTTATATATATATATAGCATTGTAACTTATTTAATAAAAATGTTTTAAAACAATTTAATGTAATTGCAGTAGTTACATAATTTATAGCATTATACATTTTCAAATAATAAATCAGTGAAAACAATAACTAGCTGGTCAGAGATACAAATTTATCATTAATATTAAAGATTTAACTTCTAATTATATAGTTTAATGAATTAAGTCACACTTTTTTAAATACAAAATATTCTGCTATTGTTGAATCAATTTCATTCAAGCACCAACCATAGCTCTCAAGATTAAACATAAAAAAAGCCCAATTTTTGAATATGAAATATGCTATTTTCTTAATCTGACACATCGAATGACTAAGTTTTCCTGTGCACATGGAATTCCATTCTCAAAAAGATAGGTAATATTCATATTAGTACATTAGTTGATAATAAAATTTATTGCAATATCCAAGACACTGTCAAATATAGAAAACTAATGTGATTTTTATTGCTAATTCCACTTTTACGTTTACAATCAATAATGTAATATATTAGTTATATCTTACAAATGAGAGTATTCTCTATTAACTCAATATTTAATTAAGAAATAAAGAAAGCAAAACTCTCCATACAGTTTTGCCACCCTGTGCTAACCAGAGTAATCAATGAATGCCAGAAGGCTTGTGCATAAAATCCATATCTAATGCCTACTCATCCAATATCCCCAGACCAGTTTCTGGCTTGTGGCTATCGTCAGTGAGGAGCTTTGGATCTGAGAGCACTGCAAGTAAGATCTACTTGCAGTGCTCTCAGATCCAAAGCTCCTCACTGACAATGGCCACAAGCCAGAAACTAGTCTGGGGATATTGGATGAGTAGGCATTAGATATGGATTTTATGCACAAACCTTTTGGCATTCATTGATTACTCTGGTTAGCACAGGGTGGCAATACTGTATGGAGAGTTTTGCTTTGTTTATAAACAATTATGTGCTAGCATAAGATAGTAATCATGTGATGCTTAATGGTTTAAGAAATAAAGAAATTATATAATAGTCAAATTCTGAATTATCACAATGAGGAACCTTCATAACAGCGCCATGCTCAAATCACAAAAGGCTTGAATCTCATTTCCATTTGCTTTATTTCAAAGTGTGAAAGATGAATTACAATAATGTATTGTCTTAGTTCGTAATTTGACTATATCTTAAATAATGAGGTAATAGAATGCTTAAATGTTTTCATTTATAATCTTG
Source organism: Epiperipatus broadwayi (assembly GCA_028023455.1). NCBI lineage: Eukaryota > Metazoa > Onychophora > Udeonychophora > Euonychophora > Peripatidae > Epiperipatus > Epiperipatus broadwayi. The sequence goes on from JAQFVV010006210.1 coordinate 1,922,739, forward strand.
TTAAAGAATTAGACTATACACCACTACATTAGTGCAATGTTGTTATAAGTTTTTGGAAGAATTTCCCTAGTCATATCTAATTGCTAAAATTACATGTTAAAAAAGGTCATACTTCACTCCAAAATTAAATCAATTCAGCAATTACCCTCAAAAATATGGTTTTAAACAAACAAAAAAAAAATTAAATATTTTTAATGATCTATGGGATTAGAGGTATAAAGCATATATATGATTCTAATGGTGAAATTTTATATAAGTGAAATTAACATGTTTTTATGGAAACCAAATGAATAAGTATTTGACTTGATCATTTGGCACCAACTACTCTTGGTCTTTCATTAGTTTCTAAATATTTATTTAAGTTAACTATCAAAAACTATTTAATTATTTCTAAGATGAAATATTTGTTAACCTAAAAGATGCATTATTCAAGATTTATCATTTAAAATTATTGCTGTAATTTGATCTGCAAATTAAGAGTCGATTTTATAAACCTTGACATATCAGTGAAGTAATTTTTGTATTCAATTCTTTAGTATTTATATCTGCAAATTAGCCAAGTCATATACTAATTTAAAATCAATTGAATTTCCATGTAATTACTCAATTTTTATAAAATTCCACTACTTAAGTCAGAAGGAAGGTATGTGCAGATTTTACATTTTTAATCTCAAATGTGCCAATTGTAAATTGGGCACAGTACAATTTATCTAACCTCCCAACTATAATTTAAAAAAAAAGCCCCATCAGACATGTAAAATATTAATAATTTTAATGTTTAAACTGCTTTACCTACATGAACACTTTGAATGCCCTTCACAATATGTACCTCATATTTTTCAGCAGTATAGGCTCATACCAAAGTTTTTCTAGCTTTAATTTTCATCTACTTCTACTTTATCAAAAGGGAATATTTAAGCCAATTTATATGAAACGTTTTCAGACCAGTAATCACAGGAAAATTGTTTCCTTGCTAATACAAAAAAAATAATACTTTGATCCCCAAAATGCAATTCTTTGACTAAAAGAAATATAACACACATGTTAATAATAATGGTAATAATTTCTATTCAAAATTTAACATTACATTTAGAGATATCCAAATTGTCAACTATAAACAAATTTTCAAGAGTTAAAGAACATTATGTTTTTTTTCATATGTCATATCATCGGCCGGGACGCGAACCCACAACCGTCTGCAACCAACTACTTGCTTGCAAGGCGGATGCGATGACCTCTTGGCTTACAACGCTTGACAAAAACATTATTTGTTTGTGGTGATAATACTGTTTTTAAGACAATAAATCCTTCCATTGATTTAAAAAAAACAAGAAGTAATAATGTTATGTTTTTTAATAATTAGGAAGCAAAAGTCAAATGGGTCTTAGCAGTATGGAATTCTTCAGTTGTAACTAGTCTGTGTATAATACAATATTAAAGATCATAAACAGTTTATTGTCATAAAAGCCATGTTTAGTTTATTCAATTTGCATTATTAAATAAAATAGTCTTATTTTTCTATTCAATCCCTAATATTCAGTAAATTCTCGCAAGGCTGATCTAAAATCTTTTCTATAATTATTGATTGAAATATTGGATTTAATGGATGAGTTTATAATTCAAAGGCACAAATAAAACCTAAAATGTAAGCAAAATATAGGTGGACAAAATATGGTCTACTAACTATACTTTTAAAAAATATAGATCTATTTGCATTAAGATATATAAATTGTAATATATTGGAATGAAATCATGTAACATTTGACTAATATCTAAAAGAATGTGAAGCCCAATGCTCATGAAAACAAAAAAAGTTTGAAATGTTAGTGGAAGACACTGATCTCTCATTTTTCCAATGCTTAATACATAAATAAGGCAATAAGGAACCATTTTGAATCATAGTTTTATCTGGAAACAATGTTTACACTTTAGAAGAACCTGACTCAGATAAAACATGCTTAAACAAAATAGTAATGATCCAAGAGAGTATGCTAATGTGGTGTCTCAAATCATACATTATCATATCACCACATTTCATAATTGGCATTCCAGTAACATATATATTTTAAATATGTACCCTTCCAATAATGAAAAATGTAAAGCATTAGTTCACAAGGGCTTTGAATATTCAGAGTAATTTTTTTTACCTATGCAGTAGTTTTCAATGCAATAGTGTAAACATTAGAAATTAATGTTTTTGAATATCAAACTTAATACCATAAATGTTCTATTTATGAAGTTCATGAAATTATTTTGGGTAGAAATTCAAATATTCAGGTGAATAATGTCAAATCATAATTTATGACAAGCAATTATTGACAGATGCTCTAGTTGCCAACAATTTGATTATTTTAAATTTGAGAGATTGGACACTTTTTATTTAAAAATTTGATGTCTTGTTAAATAACTATCATTCTAGTGGTACATATTTCCATTTCTACATAATCACAATGTCAAAAATATGTTAAAAGGTTAAGTGTTCCTGGTACACATTCACACATGCACAAATTCTAGGTAAAGATTAGCTTTTAAATGATATCTAAAAAATAAATTAGACATTTTAAATAGACTAGCTTTTGACTGGACAGTTTGTTTTTAGATATCTTAAGAAGTTTGATTTAAAGTGTAGGAAGATTTATTTTTGTCCTCGTATATAAAATTCTAAGAATATAGAATTTTTGAAAAATCGTTTAAAAAAATTTCAAACTAAAAATGTAAAGACCAAAAATTATATATTATTACAGTACTATGTGAATAAATGCAAAATTGTGAGCATGTTACAATTAAAGATAGTAAGATATTAGAAAGGATGAATGGGGTGGATATGGTATTTGGAAAAATGTCAGTCTATAACTGATCAATTGCATCAAATAATCTTAAAATGTACAAGTTTACATATTAATTAATCAACATGCTGATGATAAATTAACAATTTTCATAATAAAATTAGCAAAAAAGTAAAGAATAGGAGTTGTGTAATAATGATATATCAAGATAGAAAAAAATGAGAAACAGGATTACTCAATGGCTGAAGAGAAATAATAAACACAGTTTAAAATTATAAAAGTTGAATGTGCACACTAATTCTCTAAAACAAAGATTTAACTAGTTTATATATCACTTCAAAATCAATTTAAAAATGTGGTTTTTATCTCAAGGCAGTTACGATCATGTAATTGTTAAGATAAAAATTTCAAATATAGAAAATTAGAATTGATTTGAGAAGGATATAAAACATTGAAAAATTAAAGGGAATTACAAAAAAAATTAATATATATTGTAACGGGGGGGGGGGTAGGAAAATATGAAGTAAACATGGGGTGACAGTAAAACATCATCACTCCCAAGTTAACAATATTTCAAATAAAATGATTTAATATACATAATATTTAAGGGGAACATGAGTTCAAAAGATCTGATCATTGAGGGATCAGAAGAGCAACTATAAGCATAATTAAATATCAACCAGGATTATCATAAGTCAAAGTAAGTATAAGTAAATATGAAGAGAACCATCCTTCATTATGAATGATCCACAATATAAAAAATCAGTACAATATATCAACAGTCAACTTTGTGACTGGATTGGAAATGGGTCTTCTGTAGACCAGGTTAACTATTGAGCCTTTGCCAGCTTGGGCAATTATTTAACCATTAATTTGGAGGTACCAGCTTAGTGCCCATCCATAAAAGTACACAATAATCAAAAATTGAAACTAATGCTGGGACATTAAAACATGCTGGCCAACTATAAACTTAATTCCTAATAAGGCTAAACTAAATAAAAGATAGTGCATGGACTTTAAAGAATATAATCTTATGTGCCAACCAGGATGATGACTGATCATCTCTGGATGCTCCAGCGCACTAAATACACATCCTCAATCATATATTCATCCTGTGCTCGAATCTAGCTCAGAGAACACAAGCTCTATTACTGTATGTGACCAAGAGATGATAGAAACAATTTTAACAATTAAATATGTTTATTAATAAATAAATGACATTTAAAGTCTTATAGGATAAGGCTCTGATTTTGAAAAGTGTACAAAATTATATACACAAAGTTATTACATTGTTTTACAATATTCACCATTCAAAATTTCAAATTATTACAATGATTTACATCTGTGCACACAGACATGCGATTTCTATTATACAATTAATCTATTTCAATTGATATTCAATAATAAAAAATGATTAAAATTTACATATATGTGTGTGTGTATGTGCACATGCTGACATTTACATCATATTTTAACAATATATTTTCATAATTAATTTCTTTGGAAATATGCATAAATTTCATACCTATATGTGTGTATCAACAAAATATAGATATAATTTAAAATTAATACCAGTTTATAAGTTCTCTTTTTTTTTACTTAAAAAAATAGTCAATTTTTGACTAGTACTTGTTGATTAATTATCAGTGTTTTTAGACCAATTTAAAAGATTTGCTTTTTTGATTTTAATTCAAACAAAATTATGCTTGCATTTAAATGATATATTCTTTTAATGAATATGAAAATCATTTCTTTGCAAAATATCTATAGCGAATCATCTCTTTTAGACATTTGACTCAAATTATTTACTTGTTTTGCTTTTAGTTGTTAATTTATAATTTTAAAAGTCATTTTAGAGAATATTAAAATAACTCACTGTATATACACAATATGTTTAGCAGTAGTTCCCTGTGTGTATTGATAAGCAGCAGCATAAGTACATAAATTTCTTCAAGCTTTTGGTAAGCTTGGTTTTTGGTCCATCAGAAAAATGTAATCCAGGTTTGTCATCATCAGGTAAAAGTATATAATTCAGGTATGGTTGACTTTCTCCCTTCTGTAATCAGACCCACTTATACTTGGATTTTGTAAGCTTCAGGTCAACAAGCTGTATTTCCAGAACACTTTTAAGGCTATGAATTACAAAGAATCTTGACTCTTTTCCTCCATGTGAATTCAAACTCCTGCAAAGGAAAACAGCAGTTCCTGAATTTACTGCCCTGCCTTCAGCCATATTAGTTCATAGCTATTCTGACAACTCTGGTCAGCTAAAATCAACTGCAAACTTCAACAAGCTGCAACAAAATATTGTAACCAACTTTGCTCTGACCTGTTCTTACAAAAACTTATCCAGACTGCTGTCCTCAAAGATCATTATCCAGACAAGCTAATTTTGTTATCAGCCCGCTTATAGAATCATCTAAGGTGATAATAACACCTTGATTGAAAACAGAATTATTTTTATCTCTAATCCCTTTGAAAACATACGTTTTAATTAAAAAAAAATTCAAAAACAAGTATTGTGTTTTTACATTTCACAATCAGAATAATAATAATGCAATATATATATATTCAGACCTTTTAAAAGTTTAATTTATAAAACAATATTTTAAATCAGTTATTATTTTTTTATTTTATTTCAATGAATGTAGAAAATATCTATAATTTTTGTCTGTTTATTTCTAATTTTTCTTTCAACTTTATATATATATGCACACACTATATTAGTGTACTATGTAATCCAACTGGTTACATTGCCCTGGTCTGAGGGAAAATAGAAATGAAACACCTTTTTAACAATATTTACATAATTTACATATATAATGAAAACAAAGTTCATATCTAAAACTATGTACTCATCAATACCTTTAGAGATCTGACAGACATTTGACAGTTAACAGAATGAATAGTGATCTGCAATCTTGAGATAGATAAAGAATTCAACCACTGGACTGTAAGTACACAATGCACCATGAACACCAAGAGTGCTATCTCAAATGAGACACTATAAGCTACTACAACATTGATAAGGAAAATGCAAAACTGCAAAACCCTCTTCCATGGAGGATCTGGAAAATACAAAACTATGCCCTGCTTCTTTTGAGACTTATGGGCTGGAAATACAAGCTATGCCTTGCTCCTTTTATTTGGAGACTTAGAGGCTGGAATCATGGCAGGACTATGTTAACTGCTCTATGACAAACAATATGAAATACAAAAAAATAGGTTGGAGCAAATAGTGGAGATAGAACACCCTCAGAGTTGCATGAAAACATTGCATCCTCAAGCCAATGGCAAAAATCTATCCATCATCAAAACTGAAAATACAGCTAGACACCAACAATCAAACACCCAATCCAATCTCCAAAATCATCGATTTTCTATTTAACTCTAAACATGAATCGCTTGAAACATAACATGAAAATTACTATTTTATAAATTTGTAATCATCATCAATACTCTTGTCACATATTTCACAGTAATTTTTTAAATTAATTTTGCATAAAATGCATTTTTTTTTCCTCAGGTGTGGTTTGAGATCAAGTTGATAATTTTGAAGTGATGATCACCAGTATGTGATCATCATCAGCTGTACATTGGGCAGCCATCTATAATGATTACCACAGTACTTGATCATCATTGGCCCTCAGATAACCATTTGTAATGGGATGGGGGTATCAAAAATATGGAGTGAACATGGGATAAACATCACTCCCAATTCATCAATATTTTATGAAATATCAGTAATTTACAATATATATATATAATTGGCACAGACATGCGATATATTAATTTATCTACATAACATTAGTATTCATCACAAAATTATTACAGATTATTCTCGCAATTTAATTCTCTTTGCTGAATAGTTTTTTTTTAAACAAGTACTATCAAATTTTTGACAGATGATTGTTGCTTGATTTAAAATGTCTCTTTTTTTCAATAAACAAAAGATAAAATCATTTTATAGAATTAAGAAAACAAATTTCAAAATGTCTCTGCTTGATTAGTTAATGCTGATGAAGTAGGCAAGGCGAGAGAGGAAAAGTGGATATGTGAACTGCAGCTCTTCATGCCATGATAAGTAGATAGCCAAGATGGACTAAGTACACAATGCCCATGATATCACGAGAAAATACCTCATTTTTAAACACTGCCCCTTCTAAGTACCTAGACATCATCCACAAGGAATAGTATCCAGAAAAAAATATCAGACACTGAGCCAGCCCTGTTCATCTCCTGTAAGTCTTAGGGGACTTTAAATCAGGTCTATTCATGAGGCCTACATATACTCTTCTGGACTATCCTGGGAGCTCAACATCTAGATATAGACAGTGCCAAGCCTATACATTGGAGCATCATGAACATTGCATCCAGGCAGTCCCATTCAACTATACACCCACCATAAACATGAAAAATATAAATTCATGCATCACTTTCAAAATATAATTTTACTAAATAAATTATTTAAAATTTCATTATCATATATAACTACTCACCACAGCTGTATACATTTTTATCGGTTCTCTGCCTTTAGATATGTCAGCATAAATGTATAATTGCTTCTTCAGCAAGCTTGGGCTCACTGGTAAGTTTGGTTTTAGGGATCATCAGCAAAAAGTATAATCCATGTATAATGTTGATCCATAGTTGGTCTCCACCTGTGTAGAACTGTTCCAAGGAAGCAACTGTCCTCTTCATGTTTAAGGCTATCAATTTCAGCACAAAGAAGTGGGTCATTTTTCTCCAAGTGAATTCAAACTCCTGAGAAGGATAGCAGCTTCTGAATCTAATATCCTGCATTCAGCTATATGAGTTCATGGTAGGCAGACTGCCAAGTCTATAGTCAGCTAAAACCAACTGCTGCAAACTTCATCAAGTGCAACAAAATATTGTAACCAACTCTGCAGCAGACCTGTTCTCTTCAAAAAGCACTATCCAGACTGCTCTCCTCAAAAATCATTACCCAGATGAGCTAATTTTGTTATCAGCCCTTTTATAGAATCATCTAAGGTGATAATAACACCTAGATTGAAAACAGAGTTTTTATTTTTATCTCTAATCCCTTTGAAAATGTACATGTTTTAATTAAAAAAATTTCAAAAACAAGTATTGTGTTTTTACATTTCACAATCAGAACAATAATATATACAATATATATATGATCAATAGATGGAGCTTTAATACAAGCAATAGTAAGTTTACGTATATAAAACTTGTTTTTGTTTTTCATATATATATATTCAGACTTTTTAAAAGTTTAATTTATAAAACAATATTTTAAATCAGTGTTATTATTTATGTAATTTTTTTATTTCAATGAATTAGAAAATATCTACTATAATTTTTGTCTGTGTTTATTTATAGTTTTCCTTTCAACTTTATATATATATGAACACACTATATTAGTTTGTACTATGTAATCCAACTGGTTACAATATATATATATATTACAAAAAAAAATTAATTTGTAGCCTAAAGCTTAAAATTGTAATAGTAATATTGAGATGTGAAACATAAGAAATTGGTGTGTAAACTTGATAAATGTGCTAACATATGTGCACAAAGTAATTTGAATCCTATACATACTTACATTATTACTCCATTGACTTTCATAAATGCATTACTCTATTTTTCTGTTAATTATTTTAAATATCTTAAGTTACATATTTGTGTGATTCAAATGTTTATTATATAAGATTCCATCATCTGCAGATTTCAATATGTGAAGACTTAAAACCAAACAAAAGATGAAATAGGAGGCAAATAATTTAGCATAAAAACAAAAGTAGTTAAAACCCAAAGCACAAAGTAATGATAATCATGGAAAATAAAATTTTTTTAAAAAACAAAAAAAAAAATAAAAATAAAAAAAAAAAAAAAAAAAAAAAACAAAAAAAAAAAAAACAAAAATCAAAAAAAAAATAAAAAAAAAAAAAAAATTAAAAAATTTAAAAATTAATTTAAAAAAACACTTAAATTTTATTTTTAAGATTTATATATATATTTATAAAAGAGTAAAAAAACAACCCCCCCCCCCCCCCATTTTTTTTTAAATATTTAAAAAAAAAAAATTTTAAGAAAGAGAAAAACCCCCATATTTATATAATAAAATAAAAAAAAACCTTCAAAAAAAAACAAATACACCGATATTTTGAGGAAATTTTTTTTTGATAAATAAATTGTTTGCTTACATGGTGTGAATATATATATATGTAGATAAACATATGCATAGAAAATAATATGTTTGTTTATTGGTAGAAATTAATTGTTTTCCTATTTGTTTATTCATTTAATTTTATTAATAAAAAAAATACTAATTGACTGACATAGAACAAACATAATTAAAGATTAAATTTATATGAGGTCAAGATTTTAATAAATGGTCAAATTTCGAATAATAAATATGATATTTTCTAATGCAATTTTTTTATTTTTTTTATTTTCAAGTTGTAATAATATCGTTTTTAGCAGTCACGTGATGAAAGAGTGTTTCTTTTTAGACAATGGAGGGAAAAAGCAGACGATTGATCAGGACGAGAGACGGGGAATTAAACAGACAGCAAGAAAAGTTAAGTTTTTTTATTTCTTTAAAAAAAAAAGGAAAATAACTTTTTGGCATTTAAATAAAAAATGTTTGTAGTTTCCAGAAGTTAAACCATAATGAACTAGTGAATTAAATTCTTTTACAAGTTAAATTCATTATAGAAATATTAATCCAAAGGAAATCTGAAACTACTAAAAAAGTAACTGTTTTTTTTAAAGCTAATTTTTTATATATATATAATCAAGCTAAATTATAAATATATGTAAAAATACAGGAAACATTATGATATATATGGAGTAGAAAAAAATTAATGCTATGGGACATTTCTAACTAACTTCTATGTCATTGCTTGATTATGAAATTATAAAATTTGTCATCCAAATGTCTATTTTGGAAACGCTGGTGCACCACCATTTTTCCATGGATTCATACGATCAGGAAAGAGATTTCATATATATAAATAATAACAGAGTTGGTGAACTGGAAGTTTTAGCCATGGATATTGACATTTTTTTATTGACTGAATGCTTGCTTTACTCAAGAGAAATTACATACTTAATTCACGTGATGATTATATATATTTTTTTACTTTTGTAATTTTTTATTTGAAAGTTTATGTATTTTTTTTTTATTGTGTGTTTAAAATGTATTTTTCCAAATTCGATCACGTACAACTTAAAAGTGAACCAATGGATGGAGAAATGTCTTGATGTAAATTTAGAAAGGAATCCTCTTCAATTAATATATATAGATATTTTTTTTAAATAAAGTAAATTTTTAGATTCCTCTAGAAATCAACAGTAACCCCATCCAGGTGACCTCATCTCAAGTAAGATATATATATATATATATAATATTGAGGGCAAGACTTTAAGACAACAAGACTAGATAGATAATATACTAATCAATTTTACTAATATTTACTTGTAATTTTATTTATTCTAAATATATAATTAATTCTTCTGAATACATGGTCTTTAGCTGTCATTAGTTTCTACCATAACTTTAACCTACATACAGATAAATGGGAGTGGGCAATTATAGTGATAATACCTTTATCCTAGCTTATAAATATTGTAATAATTAATTTAATGGGGTGATTTTATAATTAATGAGCTTTTATGGTGATTTTCTTTATTTTGTGTTATGTTTATATATATTTAATGAATTACAGAATATAATGTAGTATATAATATAAGTCAAATTATTGTGTTTTGTTTTCTTATATGAAGTCACCAAGATGATAAGGAAACCATTTTTTGATAACTAAATATTTATCTATTTTATTATTTTTTGTTTGTAAATATGAATTTTTTATATGTTGTTAATAAATTAGTTGTTTAAATCAATCTGATCTCTGTTTGGTCATCCCCATCATTACTGTGCATTGATACCATTAAATGTGGATCATCATTATCACATTATGAATTTACACTACTATAGGTATGATGATGATCATCATCATTATGTATTGTTTTTATAAATAATTGGTCATCATCAGTATTTTCCTATATCTGGGCTTATATATATATGGACAGATTTAGTTTATAATTGAGTAGGTCCATCCCTGAAGAGAGCTTATTGTAAGAACTCCCTGAGTTCGAATTCCGTGGTGTAATGGGGTTTATAAGGGAGATGAAATGAATATGCACTGGTCTAGGTTACATTGAAACATTTTAAAGTAAATTATAGGTTAGTATATGGAAAGTAAACGTGACTTGGAACTGGGCATTTCCTTGTGACATCTGTAGCATCCTATTTGAAGGCTCAGATCTGATAGTAGTGAGATGCGCACCCTTTATTACATGCCATTGCTAATTCTGAAACATCTGACACACCCTAATGTGTTGTCAGATCACAAATTTAGGATATGACTTGTTGTAGTGAGTTGACACATTTCATCCAAGTTATCCTACTACTTAGTCATATTCATGTCATCATATGGTGTACATTGTGGTTCCGGTATATCTGGCACCATTAACCTTGAGGTAGCAGGTTTCATTATATCTGGCATGCAATGCATTAGGCATGAAGATGTTACAGTTGATAGAGATATCCAAGTGTATTTTCAGACCGGGACATCTGTGTATGGCCGTCCATTATATCTGGTGCCGCAACAGGGTATGGCATGTAAGGTTAATCGAGTCATTCCTGTTATAATATATATATATGATTCTAAACTTCAAAAAATTGCTATACTAGGCTTTAGATGCAGAGCAACTTTATTAAATGACTATATTTTAGCAAACTTAAATATATTGTAATGGGATGGACTTTCCATGGTATGCACAAAGAAGGGTGGGTTCCTCCTGATGAATAAAAGAGTTTTTATGCATACCCCTCACACATTGAACTCAGACCTAGGAGAGGAGAGAGTAAGATCTAATTAAGTATTAATTCTACACTTAATTTACCTCCATATATGCTTTCACTATTCCTGATTTCAGACCCAGAGATTTTGCACGATCCTCTGTTTCAGGTTATATTTGTACCACTGGAGTATGAATAAGTGTAAAATAAGCATATGTCTGTTAATGGTAATGGATATGGTATGTTATGAACATGTAATGATCGTAAATATATGTGGATGGACATGACAGTAAAATTTGACTACAGAAAAATAAACCAAGAATCATATTTTAGCGTTTAAATAAATTTAATAATCATATTTACATTGTTTTCAAGAAGTATAATAACTACTCTTTCTTATTGCATTGCCGAATGTATACTATATAATACTAAATTGTCCAAGCATTTCACCACTATTACACAATGCTTTATTTACCACCCTTTTCTTACAGTTTTAATTGCCCCAGCAATCTTCAGAACTTTATATCTTCCAACCTCAACTACTACAATTTTCAGTATTTCTTTATCTTCTTCAAGAAGTATAATAATTATTCTTTCTTATTGGGTTTCCAAATTTATACTATATAATAGTAAATTGTCCAAACACTTTACCACTGTTACACAATGCTTTATTTACCACCCTTTTACAGTTTTGGTTGCCCTTCAGAACTTTATATCTCCCAACATTGCTGGGGCAATTGAAACTGTAAGAAAAGGGTGGTAAATAAAGCACTGTGTAACAGTGGAAAAGTGATTGGACAACTTAGTATTATATGATATACATTTGGCAATGCAATAAGAAAGAGTAGTTATTATACTTCTTGAAGAAGATAAAGGAATACTGGAAAGTAACAGTTGTGGTTGGGAGATATAAAGTTCTGCAGAAGTTTGCTGGGGCAGTCAAAATTGTAAGAAAAGGGTGGTAAATAAAGCATTGTGCAACAGTGGTAAAGTGCTTGGACAATTTAGTATTATATGGCATATTTACATGGATTAGAAGAGGGTGGAACCATGTTTTTTTTATAAAATCTGTCTTGTGTTGTGACTTGAGAGCTCCCTATACTGTCTTCATTACATCTGATTGGCTGGCATATAAGCATTCTAAAATGTGCATGCGAGAAGGTTTCAGCCTTTCACTTTATTTATGAACTGCTTGTGGTTGATAAATAATATTTACATATATTACTGTCAATTTCATAAGATCTGAAAAAATTTCTTTGTTGTAAATTGAAAGATTTCACCTTGTTGATTTAGAAATAATAATACTCAGTGAGTTTTAATATGAAGATGTTTAAAGTTTCACGCTCTGAATTCAAAATGCTTCAGACTGGCTTAGATATAAAGAAATTTAAGTAAAGAAGAGGGTGGAACCACCTTTTTCTTATAAAATCTTTGTCTTGGGTTGCGACTTGAGAGCTCCCTATATAATCTTCATTACATCTGATTGGCTGCTATATAAGCATTCTAAAATGCACATGTGAGAAGATTTCAGCCTTTCACTTTAATTGATTAGTATTTAAACAGAAAATTTTAAAACAAAATTATGAAACTTCATTTAGGTATTTGTGATCATCCTTTATTTACATGTGGTTTATAACATTGTCCCAAATCCTGATCCCATAAAGAATAGCCACTTGAAGTCCCAATTAACATGAGTGATCTTCATACTACATATCTGACATTGCTATACATTTTATAGAATTAATTTAGTTCTTTGTCCCCTATTTATCATCATGATGGTTTAAAAGATCCCCCTCATTATGTACAATGTGTGTACTATATGTGAAACAAATCCTTCATGAGATAACTAATTAATGAGATGAAAATATGAAAAAAGCAAGCATTGAAATAAACAAAGAAAGAATGTGTTGTGCATATATCAAAGTTTAATTTATATATGTATTGCACAACATCTTTCCTTCTATTTTTATATTGATCGGGCTATTGTGTAATCAAACATACCTCGTAGGTTTATTTAATTTAAGGTTATGAGTGAAGATATTTCTTCATATTATCATTATTAACTTTAAGCTCTTTGGCCCTATATTAAAATAAAATTATATCTAACATGCAAACAAATGTAGATGACGTCAACTTTATAACTTGACTTTAGCATTCATACAGGAGGTATTCGAATGGCTTGTTTCAATAATCCAGGTTCATTTATTTACATATAGATGGAAATTCATAAGTATTCTCAAACGTCTGCCTGGTAAGTTGTCTCTCATAGCCTTTGAATTTGTGTTCTGAAATGGAGTTATCAGGTGAATTCGTAATGAATTGGCTCGATGATTATTAAGCCAGGTGTGAGGTGATAGAACAATTTCATCCCAATCTTGATGATTTATAGCTCTGTAAACAATGACCTTTCCCCGATGTACTTCTTGCACTTAGCACTACATATTTACTTTCATTATTACTTATATTTGTTTTAGTAATTTGTTTGAAGTATTATCAATGTTTTTTCTTTTAGTGAGATAGTTTTAGAAATTTGAATACTTTTCTTTATTTACAAATTTTTACTTTTCGAATTCCATATTTAGTTTTATTGTGATCTGAATGTTTTTCCTCACTTTCTTGAACATTTATAAATGAATTTTTGAAAGTATTGCCACTCAACATTTTCAGGAAGGAAATTGTAGGTTTTTCCACAGGTAATCGATTTTTTTTCTATCTCCAAAAAAGCTCATATATTTATTAAGCCAGTTCATGAACATCCTTTTACTTTATTGTTGACATTATCTTTACCATATATTAGCATTGTTAATAACAAGAAAAGAAGGATTTGATTTTTCTCTACTTTAATATTATTATTTTCATGATTGTGTTCACTCATCCGATCTAATATGTATTATTATTTTGTGTTTGAAATCATAACACCTTTAATGTTAATTGTTGTAAGCAGTTAGTTATCATGTCTGTTTGGTCAACTTGGTTTAAACTTTTGTTTAATGTTTATTTAGATTGGCTTTATGATTTAGATTGTGATTATTGGATTGTCATTTTGTGTGCCCTAACACTATCTAATATTATTAATTAATAAGTAGGACTAATATCATGGGGCTTGAATTCGGGTTGGGCCTCATGGTGTGAACTAGGTATTGGAGGTATCCATAACAATATATAAATTGAAACACCAATTAATGACAAGAGCAATGCCATTGACTTTTTTATTACTGGAATTTCTTGAATTACACACCCATTAAAAATTGAAATGCCAGTTCTTATTAAAAAGTCCTAACATTAATGGAATTTTTGAGGTTTACACAAATGAGCAATTTCCTTCTCATGTTCAAAAACCACAAAATTGTATGGATTATTGTTTATAGCTTTACAATAAAGTTGAATGTGCCGAGTTATTCTAGAATTTAATTTTTCTGATATCTGCCCACAATATATAATGTTATAAATCTGGCAATTCAGGGTATACTACCAACTACGTTTGTCATCATTTTTAAGCTTATTTTTAGAATTATTAATTAGTCTATTTAAAGATAGCGGGCATCAAAAACTAATATTAAACTCTATCCATAATAGAAGCTTTTTTTTTATATTCAAATTAGTAATATATGGCACAATAATGTATGGTTTCATAGCGGATGTTCTATTATTTTGATGTTTATATGTAAATTTTTTATTTGTGCATCAACTATGATTTTAAATATCCGACTCTCCTCAAAAGTATGAGGAAAAGGAAGAAATCCATTATTTTATTTTTTCCCACCCTCTAGTAGTGTTTTTAACAAGTCTGTTAAACATGAAACATAAGAGAATGCAAAAACTAGTTAATTTTTTTCAAATAAAAATATCTATGAAAAGACTTTAATTCACACACATTTTCATTATTATTTGAGACACAACAGTTTTTCAGGATATCATAGCCTCAACAGAAATAAGATTTTATCATAAGTAGTTGGCATCCTGAATCTGCAGATTTATGTCTGAATCATTTTTAGTCTTTGTGAAACTAGGATTCTGTGACTGCTGATCATAGATGACTAATACACATATCCCCAAAAATTATACATACTATATATATATAATAAAAAGTCAGATGTCACATGACTTATATATAGCTTGCACTTACAAATATGTAAAATTAAAAGCATGCTGATGAGCTCTAAGCAAGCTTTTTTATTTTATTTATGATAAATGCTACTACAAGAGAAGGCATTCAAATCATTTTTATCTTGGATTGTCCCCATCCCCAGACCGGTTTTGACCTATGGGTCTCCTCAGTGAGGAGTTGGGACATTAGATTCAAAAAACCAACTCAAGCAAAGCATTTATCTAAAAGTTAATTGTTAGATCTTCTCTTGTAGTAGCCTTTATCATAAATAAAAAAAAAGCTTGTTTAGAGCTCATCAGCATGCTCTTAATTAATTATATATATATATTAAACAATCATCCCAAAATTAGTGTCACTGCCTTACATATTTTTTCTTTCTAAAACATAAGCAATGACAGTCTGTTGCAAGGATAAAGTCTACCCAATATTTCATCCTGTAAGTGTAAATCACAAGCCTTTTTTTACAAACAATTCTTACTATTTCTTGATATTCAATATACAATTTTTTAAGTAAATGTGTGCCTAACGTATCACTATTTATAGTTTTACGATAACATTTAATTCTAAATTCTTTTTCTAGCTTTTAAATTACTTACATATTTTCTTGTGTCACTATCAATCTTTATTTTTTAATTACATTTGAAAGCCATGTTTCATAACCATATCAAAACAGGCAAGCACCTTGATAAAAATATTACTGCTTTTATGTATAAGAACATAGCTACTTTAAATATAAGATTACCAAATGCATTTGATTTCTCAAGCAATTGGTTATACACTTTTTTTTAAAATTTAACTTTGAATAAGTTTTAAAAAGCACACTTAACAATTTATAAATTAATTTAGATACCAGTATATTATGTACAAAATATAATTATTTAATGCCTTAATATTTACAAAATCATACATGAAGTTACTTTTATGTTGTGATATACATCATAAAGAAATCTCAAGATTTTTAATCTGGTCTATACATTCCTATACAAGTCTTCATAATTCTTATGTGAAAGAATCATTAACATGATTAAAGATGTTTTAAAACTTGTTGCTCTTTGGATGGAACATAAATATAAGGATTATCATTTTCCTCACAAATACTGGGTAGATGACACATTTCTTCACTTGGTGTAACATCTCAGCAAATATAACCATCCTGAAAATATAATTTTTTTTATTATACAATAAATTATTGTTAGTAAAAAATATGAATAAATTCATTGTAAACAATCTTAGATCTTGCAACATGCCAATTAATAAATTGTATTATGTAACTTAATAAAGATTACTTTTAATTTTTTTTATCTTTATATAAAACTTTGGCTCGATGATTATTAAGCCAGGTGTGAGGTGATAGAACAATTCCATCCCAATCTTGATGATACATAGCTCTGTGAACAATGACCTTTCCCTGATGTACTTCTTGCACTTAGCACTACATATTTACTTTCATTTTTACTTATATTTGTTTTAGTAATTTGTTTGAAGTATCATCAATGTTTCTTCTTTTAGTGTATACTTTTAAATTTATATTTTGAAACCTATAGTGGGGAATTAAAGATAGTTTTAGAAATTTGAATACTTTTCTTTATTTACAAATTTTTATTTTTCGAATTCCATATTTAGTTTTATTGTGATCTGAAGTTTTTCCTCGCTTTCTTGAATATTTATAAATGAATTTTTGAAAGTATTGCCACTGAACATTTTCAGGAAGGAAATTGTAGGTTTTCCCACAAGTAATCGATTTTTTTTCTATCTCCGAAAAATCTCATTTATTTATTAAGCCAGTTCATGAACATCCTTTTACTTTATTGTTGACATTATCTTTACCATATATTAGCATTGTTAATAACAAGAAAAGAAGGATTTGATTTTTCTCTACTTTAATATTATAATTTTCTTGATTGTATTCACGCATCCGATCTAATATGTATTATTATTTTGTGTTTGAAATCATAACACCTTTAATGTTAATTGTTGTAAGCAGTTAGTTATCATGTCTGTTTGGTCAATTTGGTTTAAACTTTTGTTTAATGTTTATTTAGATTGGATTTATGATTTAGATTGTGATTATTGGATTGTCATTTTGTGTGCCCTAACACTATCTAATATTATTAATTAATAAGTAGCATCATGGGGCTTGAATTAGGGTTAGGCCTCATGGTGTGAACTAGGTATTGGAGGTATCCATAACAATATATAAATTGAAACACAAATTAATGACAAGAGCAATGCCATTGACTTTTTTATTACTGGAATTTCTTGAATTACACAGCCATTAAAAATTGAAATGCCAGTTCTTATTAAAAAGTCCTAACATTAATGGAATTTTTGAGGTTTACACAAATGAGAAATTTCCTTCTCATGTTCAAAAACCACAAAATTGTATGGATTATTGTTTATAGCTTTACAATAAAGTTGAATGTGCCGAGTTATTCTAGAATTTAAAATTTCTCATATCTGCCCACAATATATAGTGTTAATTATAAATTTTATTAAACGCACATTATTATATTAAGTAACATTTACTAAGGCTGTAACCTTTAGGAATAAGCGTCTGAAAAATTCGAAGGTAGGGACCTCTACAGGTGTTAGCCACAAGCTTACGCTATGAAGAAAAGAGGGAAACTACTTTATTTCAACCTACTTTTATATATGAATAGGTGAAGCTGAAGTGGTTAGATCTAAGAGTGTGAAGCTATTCAATACTTCACTAATTAAGTCCACAATTCTTATTATATATTAATACTCGCGAAATCTTACGATTTACAACGAGTCAATGGAAAGATCTTACAGTAAGAAATCTATTACGATAATTTAAAGTTGTAATTATAAATTTTATTAAACGCACATTATTATATTAAGTTTTCAGATACTTATTCCTAAAGGTTACAGCCTTAATATATAGTGTTATAAATCTGGCAATTCAGGGCATAAACCAACTACATTTGTCATCATTTTAAAGCTTATTCTTAGAATTATTAATTAGTCTATTTAAAGATAGCAGGCATCAAAAACTAATATTAAACTCTCCATAATAGAAGCTATTTTTCTATTCAAATTAGTAATATATGGCATAATAATGTATGGTTTCATAGCGGATGTTCTATTATTTTGATGTTTATATGTAAATTTTTTATTTGTGCATCAACTATGATTTTAAATATCCAACTCTCCTCAAAAGTATGCGGAAAAGGAAGAAATCCAATATTTTAATTTTTCCCACCCTCTAGTAGTGTTTTTAACAAGTCGGTTAAACATAAAACATAAGAAAATGCAAAAACTAGTTAATTTTTTCTCCAATAAAAAAATGGATGAAAAGACTTTAATTTACACACATTTTCATTATTATTTGAGACACAACAGTTTTTCAGGATATCATAGCCTCAACAAAAATAAGATTTTATCATAAAGCATCCTGAATCTGCAGATTTGTGTCTGAATCATTTTTAGTCTTTGTGAAACTAGGATTCTGTGACTGCTGATCATAGATGACTAATACACATATCCCCAAAAATTATACATACTATATATATATAATAAAAAGTCAGATGTCACATGACTTATATATAGCTTGCACTTACAAATATGTAAAATTAAAAGGTGCTGATGAGCTCTAAACAAGCTTTTTTTTTTTTTTATTTATGATAAATGCTACTACAAGAGAAGGCATTCAAATCATTTTTATCTTGGATTGTCCCCATCCCCAGACCGGTTTTGACCTATGGGTCTCCTCAGTGAGGAGTTGGGACATTAGATTCAAAAAACCAACTCAAGCAAAGCATTTATCTAAAAGTTAATTGTTAGATCTTCTCTTGTAGTAGCCTTTATCATAAATAAAAAAAAAGCTTGTTTAGAGCTCATCAGCATGCTCTTAATTAATTATATATATATATATATATATATATTAAACAATCATCCCAAAATTAGTGTCACTGCCTTACATATTTTTTCTTTCTAAAACATAAGCAATGACAGTCTGTTGCAAGGATAAAGTCTACCCAATATTTCATCCTGTAAGTGTAAATCACAAGCCTTTTTTTACAAACAATTCTTATTATTTCTTGATATTCAATATACAATTTTTTAAGTAAATGTGTGCCTAACGTATTACTATTTATAGATTTACGATAACATTTAATCCTAAATTCTTTTTCTAGCTTTTAAATTACTTACAACATATTTTCTTGTATCACTATCAATCCATTTTTTAATTACATTTGAAAGCCATGTTTCATAACCATATCAAAACAGGCAAGCACCTTGATAAAAATATTACTGCTTTTATGTATAAGAACATAGCTACTTTAAATATAAGATTACCAAATGCATTTGATTTCTCAAGCAATTGGTCATACACCTTTTTTTATAATTTAACTTTGAATAAGTTTTATAAGCACACTTAACAATTTATAAATTAATTTAGATACCAGTATATTATATACAAAATATAATTATTTAATGCCTTAATATTTACAAAATGATACATGAAGTTACTTTTATTTTGTGATATACATCATAAAGAAATCTCAAGATTTTTAATCTGGTCTATACATTCCTATACAAGTCTTCATAATTCTTATGTGGAAGAATCATTAACATGATTGAAGATGTTTTAAAACTTGTTGCTCTTTGGATGGAACATAAATATAAGGATTATCATTTTCCTCCCAAATACTGGGTAGATGACACATTTCTTCACTTGGTGTAACATCTCCAGCAAATATAACCAACCTGAAAATATAATTTTTTTTATTATACAATAAATTATTGTCAGTAAAAAATATGAATAAACTCATTGTAAACAATCTTAGATCATGCAAGTTGCCAATTAATAAATTGTATTATGTAACTTAATAAAGATTACTTTTAATTTTTTTTATTGTTGCATCTTTATATAAAACTTTGGCATTGCCGTTAATAAGGATCTTTTTCACTGTGATGATAGAATTCTGTTAATATTAAAATGGATTATATGACAATCTGCATAATTATGTACATCAGTAACTAAGAGGGAAACCTATTCTCATAAAATACATCAAAAATATTAATATGAGGGGGTACCCCAAAATAACTAGAATTGTTCTCTAGAAACCACACCTATTGTAATACATGCTTCTGCTTTTAGATACCTTTTGCAGGGACTCTTCTGCATCAATCTGCCACATGATATCATTGTATGCAATCGTACCATGTAGCAAATTTTTTTTGTAAAGTGTGTTTTGTGAATTTGTCGATTTTTGTAATGGATGAAAAGTTGGAACAATATGAAATTATGTTTTCTATTAGAGAATTTGGCAGGGAAAGCAGTTGTAATGCTTGAAACAGCTTACAAACAAGTTGCTCTGGGAAAAACACAAGTTTATGACTAGTTTAATGGAAGTATCAAATTCACCATGTCCCAAAAATTCATGGTGAGTGAAGTCAATGTTAAGATTGCTTTTTTAAAATGCAAATGGCATTTTTGATTCAGAAATTGTTCCTAACAATTAGATATTTAAAACCTACATGTTCTGAATCTTTTGAAGAATGCAGTAAAATGTAAACATCATGTTTTGTGGCAAAGTGAGGAGTACATGCTTCATCATGATGGGTACTAGAGCACAAAGCATTGAGTGTGAAACGATTTTTAATTAAATTCAGCATAACCTACCTTATCCATCAGACATTCGTGTGTGTGATTTCTTTTTATTTTCTTGAATGAAAAAATGTCTTTTTTTTACTGACTTAGAAGAGGTGAAGAAAAAAAATGACAAAGGTTTTGAAAGGCATCTCTTTGCAAGAGTTTCCAGGACTACTTCAAAAAGTGAAAAATGTGTTTAAACCAGTGAATTGCATTAAATGGGCACTATATATATATATATCACAATATTTTGTATGATATTTCATCTTCTCTTAGTAGATCACTTAGTCATAATAAAACAAGAAAACCAAACAAAATTATACACTTATCTATAGATTTTACTTCTTTTAATAGTCCATTCAATTGGAGCAGAAATTAAAATGAATGTATTAAGATGTATTTAATTTTAAAAATCATAGTTTTATATAAAGAAAACAACAATATTAAAAAAACTTTATCATTAAATTGCATACAAACCGTATTAATCAGCAGTTTGTGAAAATTGTATGTTGACTGAAGTTACTTTCAATCTTAAATATTTTGCTATGCACAGTGGTTATTATAAATTTATTGTTCTTGAATTTATTTACAAATTTACATTGTTTGATGACTTGAAAAATCTATTTTAAAATGCTTTCAAAATTGATATACCACACTAAAGAAAATACCACTATTAAAAATAATAATAATAGTAGCTCACCGACATTCTCAATTATTAATTCAAAGCAATCTCGGAATGTGGAGATGTAGCATCCAGTTTCTATTCATGTGAGGTAATACAGCGTACACAATGTAATCTAGTTATATGAATATCAAATATTTTATAACATTTTTTTTTAAAAAAACTTATTTACAAAAAAAAATTAAATATGTAAATGCAAAACTACTATAAAATTAATAAAATGATCACATCTCGACACTATGCCATTTGATTTTCAAAAATTTCATATTAACTGTAAGCTATTTTCCACTGAATTTTAGCATCATTTTTTGTAGTTTGAATTGTCAATGATTACAAGAGTAATACAGTTTTATTTTATTTTCTCAGATCCGTTTCTGCCGTTTATCATAATCGATGAGGACTTACAATTCAAGGCTTGAGCCGCAATAGCTTGATAGTAAACAGGAAGTTAAAGGTGACTGCAAGATGCGTAATTGCATTGATTCCGATTTTGAATGCAAATTCCTAATTAGCAAAGGTAAAAGCCAGAAGCTGGTCTTGAGATGAGAATTTAAATTAAAATATCATCTGATAACCAGTGATAATTCAAAGTTATAATAGAATGAGCTAGAATAGATGAAAAAATTATGCACCAATGACATACAATCTTAATTCTATCAATAAATTAGTATTAATTATAATATAAAGAGTTTGCAATTTCCAAAAATGTTTACAGTGAGTAAATATTAATATATCAAAGGAAGCACCATGATTTTAGCTATTACACACAGATATAGAAAGAAAAATGGATAACTACTCTATTCAGTAAGCAATGATTAGTAAAAATGCAACAGAAAATATTTCACATTCATAAACCAATTGATAAATTACAAGAATCAGTATAATAATATTAGCACACAAACTTAAAAAAAAATCCGAATTTGAGTAAGATATAATTTCATATTCGTATTATACCTACTAAACTTTAAAATTTGTTCCTCGATACATTTTTTAAAAAAAAAATATTTGTTTATAAAACATTTTTTTTCATATGGCAAAGCGTTGACCAGGAAGCGAACTCGGGCCAGCTGCTTGCAAAGCAGCTATGCAAACCGCTAGGCCACCAACGCTTGGCTAAAACTTTGTTTTAATTAAACAGATTTTACAATCACCAATTTTTCAAAATCAATATGAGAAATACATTGTGGAAATGTTGGTACAATAATAATAAACAACAAAGTACAAGAGAAACAAAAACTATGAACATAACTATATTTATTTATCTGTTTTGGTTAAAATATTGATATAATTAATGTTATTAATTCTATCCAATTTGTATTATAAGCACACTGCAGTTTAACAGCTATGTTCAGTTTATATATATATTACCATTATTGTTAAATAAATACAAATGATATAATAGCAAAGCAATATGATTTCTGAAAAAGAATATTAAAAAAGGAAAAACATTTATATACGTAAATTTAAAAATAAATTTAATGTAATACATGGAGATATCTTCTAAGTAACATTGAACACAAAATGGTGAAGCACTGCTGAGCTGAATTGAAAACTTTTTAAAAAGTCTTAATTTTTTACTTTCAAAATTAAACTTTTTTACACATTAGAGTGGATACCAAAGCAATCAATGATAGGATAAAATTGTCAATAAGAAAGTTTCAATGTATACATATAAATGTGGTATGCAAGCCACGTATGTAGAAATATAAAAAGTTGTATTAGACCAATAATTTAGTCTTAAGAGCAGTATAAGAAACTCATGATGGTTAATTAATGCAAGTATGAAAGAAACATAAATAAATATAAATAAAATCAAAGATTATATTAATGCCTTAAGGCAGTGTGTCATGAGCTTAATTAGTAGGAATATAAAGTAAGTCAAACCTATGTATAAGGTTTGGAAATTCCATTGATTAATGATTATTGTGGCCCAAGGAGTAATGAGGACTATAACAATATTTATAAGTTGATATAGGTAAGTTAATTGTATAGTATGCAATTAATACAAAGTTTGTGTATTAAATATATAGGATGTATGAAAGATCTTCATAGTTAAAGTTAAATTATTCTTAAGTGAAAGATGAGATATATTATTTTTTTAGTGGATGGTATAAAGTTCAAGTTTTAGGCCTAATAAACACATGAATTTGGACTCTAGCTTCATCTGGCTTCAGGTTTGGTCCATTAGCCAAGGCTGACAAGTTCATTTATCCTCTTCTTTTATCTTGTGCAATTGAATAACAAATTGATTTTTTTCAAGAAATCACAAGTTATATAAATGACCAAGGTTAATTTTTTGTAAAAAACTATAATCATCTTTTGTATTAACAAGCACTTTAAATTAAAGGATTTTTGTATTAAGCATATTAATTTGCATTATTTTTGTTGATTTATATATTATAAAAAAAACAAAACATGTAGAATAAGGATAATTAAATGAAATAGACTGAAAGACTGCAATTCTCAATTCAGATTGTTCATTATTTTGAAATAAAAAAATATATAATTTTTATGTGTAGTAAACACCGCCATACACAACTGATTAGGAGTAGTACAATGTTTATATATATATACACGTAAATCTTCTGCTCAACACTACTTTTTTTCAAATAAATAGCTATCATTAAAAGGCAACAATCCCAAAATGCATTTCTGTTGTAGTAATTTTGTTTGAATAGTCTAAACTCTAGATCAGTGGTTCCTAAAGTGAGTGGTACCACTCCTCAGTGGTTGCTGAAGCCTTCTAGGTGGGCGTTAGTGGGTTGAGAAGCATTTGGAGGAAGTTCAGATGGTCTGGTCTTTCTCTGCATGCACCGATGATACAAATCATTGGCTTTAACTTGTTCTCAAATCGCTAATTTTTACATTATTTTGCCTATTTTATGGTTATTTTATAAATTGTTTAATAAAAATGTGTTTTTGTTAAAAAGAATGGATTCAAATTAATTTGTTAATGTTTGCCTACTATATTAAAGTGTTAGTAAACACTGATTTTTTTAATTTTTTTTATGTGTCATAGCATCGGCCAGGATGTGAACCCGCAACCCGGGCAACTGCCTGCAAGTGCAAGGCAGTCGCGCTGACCTCTCGACCACCAATGTTTTTTGTAAACAAGAGTTCGTTACATTACATTTTGAAAATGTCTCAATAAGGAACAATTATTTTAATTGTTCTTTGAAATAAGTTCCTACTGAATATCATTCCACAATGAAGAGAATCACTATTTGTTATGTGCACTGTGGTCACAAGAGATTTTCATCAATGAAATGAAAATAATAATTAAAAAAATGTCAATTAAATGCAAAGGAAGTGTTGCTGTGGGCAATATCATGAAAATAACACAAATCTTAAAAAATGCCATTTAAAAATAGGTAACAACAGATAATTTTATGCCATAAGTAACTTATAAACATCACATGATCACCATTTCTTATGCTTTCTTGCAACTGTTATTAAAATAGGCAAAACTCTATACGTATTGCCACTGATATATAGAGAGTTTTGCAAGTTTGAATAATGGTTATAAGCAAGCATAAGGAATCGTGATCATGTGATGTTTATCCTGCCTAATAGGATAGTGATGGCTATGGTTATTAAAGAACCAAAGTCACCAAAATGTATAGGTACTGAACTGAGTTCAGACCTATATGACTATAAGCTAATGAGCTTGATTTGAAAATATAGTGTTTTGTATAGTTTTGTAGTTAAGTAGAGATAAAAGGTGGGTGCTGGATGGTTAAATTAGATTCTGAGATCTAGGTGCAGTGCTCTCAGATCCAAGACTTCTCACTGACAAGGTCACAAGCCATAAACCAGCCTGGGGATATTGTATGAGTAGGCACTAGATGGAGATTTTATGCACAAGTCTTCTGGCATCCATTGATTACTTTGGCTTGCACTGAGTGGCAATACATATAGAGAGTTTTACCTGTTTTAAGTAACTGATAAAGGAAGTTTGATAATTTGAATTAGTGTTTGTGAGTTTTATATATGCAAATACAAACATATACATTACTTAAAGCAAAGGAATTGAAGACAATAACAACAAAAAATATCAATATTTATATGCATAAATAAAATAAAAAATTCAACTCTCTTGAATCTTATGAATTTAAATATTAATTACAATTGCTAGAAAACAATATTATTCTAGTGTAAAGATATAACAATATACTATAATTATTAAATACCAAAATTAATTTGCATCACAAAACTATATGAATAGCATGAGAGAAAAAGATTGTTCAGTATATCAGCAAGTAGACAAATTTGAAAATTTTATAATAAAAACTTTCAATATAGATTAATTTAGCCATTATTCCCATTCTATTATATGAAAGCTTCAAAATCAAATAAAAAATTAGTCATTCCATCTAGACAAGTCTATCTAGCATATAGATCTACATACCAATATTACCAAAGAAAAACTAATTGACAAAATCCGTGGCAGTAAATATAATAAAAGCATAATTTAGCAATGAACCAATGCAGAATGAATATAAATAACCATTTAATAAGAAGACAATATATAACTGATAGAAACCCATAAAAAAATAGTAATTAAGCAAAATATACATTAATTCCATTTTCCTGTAAATGAAATGTTTTTATTTATTGTCACGGATTTCTTTTTTGCTAAATAAATTATTACTTAATATTTCTGTAGCATAATTTTCACTATATCACTCTCACACGTGGTAAGGACTGGTTACTATCCATTATGAATAACTTGTGGAAGGGTGTAACCATAAATATGACCAAAGACATGAAAGAATATGTGATCCCCAAGATATACATTTCATGCTGAACCAGCATTCATCAGTTGGCCCAGATCATAATCCCATTCATATATCTTTATCATTGTTCAATATATATAATAGCCAATTACTAGTTTAATTGTTGTGTCAAATTTATTGCCCTCACAACTTTGACACAAACCACAATATAATAATAATTTTTATTAGTCATTTACTACAATAGAGACAATCCCCTTAATGAATATTTCTGAAGTATAATTTTCACTATGTCTAAAGTAAGGTAGGGAGGACTGGCTTCTATCCACTTTTAACACTTTGTGGAAGAGTGTGATCACAAGCATATGACAAGATGTGATCCCCAAGATGCACATTTCGTGTACCAGTTGGTCTAGATCACAATGACTTACACTTATCTTTATCATTATTCAGTATATATAGATAGTCAAATACTACAGTTTAATTAATGTCAAACTTACTGCCTTCATAACTTTGACACAACCACTTGATGAAAATATAGTAATGATTTTTATTAGTCATTCATTAGATTAGAGATTACCTGCATGATAAATATTTCTGTAGTGTCATTATCATTATACCACTCTCATGCAAGTTGAATAATCTCTAGTCTAATAAATGTCTAATAAAATTAATATTAATTACTTTTCTTTTGGTCATGCTTTAGTCACACCAATCTATTTTTCTACTGTTTGACAGCAAAGAAAATTACTTAATCAAAACTCAATAAGTTATTTAATACCAAATATTTTAATATAAGTTAATGCTTTTTTATTTTCATTGTAGCTTAAATTGTATATATGAATGTCAACAATAATATATATATATATATATGAAAAACAAAAAACACAAGTTAAAAAAAACTTGCATACGCTTGTATTTATGACAATAGATGGCGTTATACCAAACAAACGCTTGAAGGTGTTTTTGGTAAAACGCCATCTATTGTCATATATATATATATCACATTGAAGAGGAAAACAAAGCATCATCAAGTTGCTTTTTTTTTCTAAACAAAAATTGTAAAAGACAGCAACATAAAATTATCAGAATTCTCATTTAAATAAAGATTAAACCACAAAACATGACATGAACCCATTTACTATGCTTACACAAGCTGTTAAAATAGGCAAAACCTCCATACAGTAGTGCCACCCAGAGTTTTCAATGGATGTAAGAAGGGATGTGCATATCATTTACTGATGTATATTAATGTAAGTTCAGGACAATTATAAGCTATTCCGCAATCACTATAACTAATCAGAGGGTTAGCTTACCTATAGCTTACTGAGGCTTTTAGTACTTCCTCAGTAATTTCATCTATTTGGGATATCAAAAAGTTACATTTACATCTATTAACTGGAAATTAATTTGCTATTTAGAGGTTAAATATGAGGTTCAGCCTTTCCCTCTAATTAGTTATAGTGATTTCACCATAGCTTATAGTTCTGGAATTAAGTTATAGAGTATGAATATCAGAAATAGTATGCTTATAGACAATCAAAGCTAAAGTTTTGGTGGTCCATTTTATATTTAAGTTTGCTGACTGTTAGTTTACCTCTAGCTCACTGGGAGTTTTCATTACTTTTGTATTAATTTAATCTTAAATAAAATGATTATTCAATATTTGGTTCTCATCAGAAATATATCATGGTCTAATACTGCATTTATCAACTTCTGTGGAACTAGTGTTTTATTTTTAAAATTTGGAGTTCTGCCATAAAATTTTAAAATGTATATTAAAATTTATTTAAATAAAGTTTTAAGTTGTTAATATTCAATAGATAGAAAAGTGAGCATTCCATATTGCATTTGTGAAAAATAAAATGTTATAATTAATAGTGGATGAATGAATCTTATACAAGCACTGAATTCTCCCACCATTAATTGAATCACATTACTTTATGAAATTATTTATAAGATGATCACAGGAATCCATTACAAGAGATACAACCATAGATCTATAGTTTTTATGAGTTTTTGCAAATTCACATAGAAAAGTCTCAACTGCATCAATATCAATTGTATTTTTTCATTTTTAAATCCATAATGGTTTTGTAAACTATAAATTCAACTATTGGATACAGAAAAACTTATAATTTCTGCTATCTTAAAAAGTGAAAAGATGACACTATTACTGAAATTCATTGATTATAATAAAGAAAACCATGCTTTAGGTCAAGTGTTGTTAGCCGAGAGGTCATCGCAGCTGCCTTGCAAGCAAGTAGTTGGTTGCAGACAGTTGTGGGTTCGCCTCCCGGCCGATGCTATGACATATGAACCCCCCCCCCCAAAAAAAAAAAACATGCTTTAATCTGAATAAGGGACAAAACCTGCCATATTTAACTCCTAAAAAATTTCAAACTAGAAATTATAAAAAAAAAAATAATGAAAGAAAAATAGATATCATTCATTATTTAGTTGTAATTGAATTCACTATCTAGACTTAAGTTAAAAAATATGAATTAGAAGCAAGATTCACAAACTTAAAGAACAATGACAATTGGAAGCTAGAGCCCCATATAAGTTTTTATCATTCAGTTTTAAATTAATACGGAAAAGACAGCATTAAAGAGCTAATGGAATGAAAATAATATCCAGACAGGTAATTGTTATTCTATTAGCTCTAATGTTTTTTTTCCATGTTAAGGTAATTGAATGATAAAAGCTTACTTTAGCCTTTGCTTCTAACTTACTGCTTTTCAGGTAAAGCCTAGCTAGTGGACTCAAATATTACTAAATGATAAGCAATATATATTTTTCATTTGTTGACAACTTATTAAACTGTCACTACATTTATTTTTTTAAATAGTTGATATTTATATTTAATATTGAAGAAAATTTGATAGTATAGCATACTATTTAGATATGTTATAGTGCAAGATAAAAGCTTACACATTAAAGATTATACAATCTTTTACTTTCTAATTGTCCATTCAACCTTTTTTCGTTCAAAACGATCCATTTATTAATTATCATAAAAATAGCTTTTCCATAATGAAATGATGTAAGTAGGTAATGGTTTCAAATCATTTGTGCATTTTTTTGTGTGAACATGCTTTTTTTAAAAAAATTTTCTTTTAGAGAAATAATTTATTTTGTAGTCTTTTAAACCTGAGAGAATTTTTCACTTTCAATTGTTCAACCGTATTTATGTAAAACATTAAATATGCAACAGTAAAATGAAGAGGATATAGAAATCATAAGGGAGCAATGGGGCCACAATGAAAAACACTTAAGTGATACATGAAAAAATAAAACTTGAGTCAGTGGTAGAAATACTAATTTACTTGTACAAAGCAATATTAATATAAAACTTGCATAGTTTTAATAATATACAAAATTAACAAAGCGTATGACACACTTGAATGAGAAGCTATAAAGATACACAGAAATTATTACACGCTAAGCGCTTTCGAGGCCTTTTGCCTCATATTCATAGCGGTACTGTGAGCTGCAGAATGAGGAAATAGGGCAAGGAAACAAAACAGTATGCAAAGCATATGCAAATGAACTAGATAGTCCAACGTTTGGAGATGTCAAAGCAGGTATCTCGTCTATTGATGGAGTTATTATAAATAGTATATTTTACCCCTCCTCATAACAATATTAACGTAAAACTTAAATAGATTCGATGAAAAAAGAACAAGAATACAAATTATGTGTGCAAATATAATTTACTATGATGTTAAGGAAAATAATTTTATTTTTCGGTTTCATTAAAATTGTCTGCAGTTTTTTTAAATCACCCCTGTGCATTATTTTGAAAAATTACATACAAATGATTATTTTAATTTCATTTGTTTGCAAAAAAACTTACTAACCCTTCTCACCTATTGTTTTTTGTCATCAGTAGAATGTTCACCTATACTCTCAAATATCCTTTCAGCTAAACTCAGATGCAGGTTGGCAACTATCAATGAATTCAACAAGCTTGTTGAGCTATCAAATCATTTAATCATTCTTATTCTGAATAATCCCCCAAACATCAGGCTAAAATCAAGGCAATCTTTTTGACTTACTGGTAATTCTCAGCAGCCACCCACATTGGATATCAGCAGAATATGGGCATAATACTGGAATAACTCCAATATAAATAATTGTACTCTAATAGTTGATCCTGCTTTCCAAGTATCTGGTTTCTCTCAAGAAAACTGGTCAAAGATTAACAATCAGAACAGGCCAGGATAGAGGTCACTATATGTTGATTAAGTGGGAACTTATAAGCTCTCCAAACTGTGTATAGATGGTCACAAACTATGGTACATATTTACAGGGAATGTTTCAATTTATCAGGCCCCTGTTGGCCTCTTTGCTCTACGCAGCTTGTAGGAATCATTGGCTCCATTGATTAAGAATTGTTGATGTTCAATTTTAATGTGTTGGCATCATATGCTAAATGAATAAATTAAAACCCACACAAAAATATTTTCATTTTATTTTGATCAGGAAAGAAATTGAGTTTTATTTGGTTTTATTTTGCCTCACTCATTATAATTTCACAAAAAATCCTCTACATACTGTACTGGTCAAAACATGTTTATCCATCTAACATGAGCTGGAACTCACAAACTGTACTTAAAACCCAGTCAAGCCTGAGATTTAGGTCAGGGACCAGCCTGAATTCAAACCCACTCTAAGCCCCAGATCAAACACCTAATGCATAACAAAATAGTGATGGCACATGAGAATTATTTCTTAATCCGGCATACTATCAAACCAGAGAAGACAATGAGATGACTAAACTAAAATATATACATACATAGCTGTATGTGTGGAAGTGGAGAAAAAGGAATTCAAACTACTCAGATAAGTTGGACCATAAAAATATAGTTTAATATAATGACAAATTATTAATTTACATATATGAATTAACTGCACACATTAGTATGTGCATGAATGAGCAAGTGATTTACCAAATGATAGATAATTATATATTGTCATTCATGCTATTATTTCTCATATGCTCTTTTATTAATTAAATAACATATACTATACATAAACACACATCTTTGGTGGGTCCAATATTAAGATGCCAATCAGTTATTAGAAAGAATTCATATAAAATTGCTATTAACGCTCTGAAACATGGTGACTAACATTATTTCGGGGAGCATTCCAAGATTCATTACAGATATAATATAAACTATTTTCACGCCATTACAGTCATGAAATAAAATTCATTTGAAAACATTTGATTATATGACAAAAATACTTAATGAAAATTCTGTTAATTAGCGCTGGTAAGAAGAACACTTTATTTTTCTCCAAGGCATATAGATACTCTTAAATACAGAAATAAATTACGATGGTGGGATTGTATAAGACTGAAATAAATTTAATTAATAAAACTAGAAGTAGTTGGCATTTATATATATTTTAAGCGAAGCACAATTTTAATGTTATTACAGCACTAAAATTAGGTCATAAGCAAAAGAAATAATAACACAAAGTTTGGGTGGTACTGACATAATAGCCAAAAAAATAACTAAGAGGAAATGGTCATGCTTCTGGATGAGAATGAAGTCTAGGCCCCCTTCTTGGGCAGTGCTTAGAGAAAAGTGAATAAGGCATGCTGTGGACATTGCCGACATGCAGGCCATTCATATAAAGAAAGTGGATAGGCATAGTGTGTGTGAGACATATGGGAATCACTGCCAGAGGTCCTTTTATATGAAATAAATGGTTCTGGGAAGGTCAACTATCCTAAGAATAGGGATAAATGTCACTAACACCATTGAATAAGTTTTACTGCTTTCAAATGAATGACCCTTATTTGAATGCCATAATTTAGACAAATAATACACTATGCCACTATAATATATATATATATATATATATATATGGAATATTTCATTTAATAAAATATACATTAAGATTTGATCCCCTCCTTTTCCACTATTTAAAATAAATCAATCCCACCTTCGTTGATTTTATAATAACTGGAATATTTAAATACTGTATATGATATTTTAAGAGTATGGAACAATAAAATAAAAACTAGCAGTTATATATAGAAAACAAGTAACCTTTTCAGAATTGAATAATAACATTTATAAGATAAATATGGTTCAAGAGCGTTAACTAGCTTGAGTTCTGGGTTCTCCCTGGGTAGAAGATCCAGAGTTAAACAAGTAAATTTTTACACTGAAACATAAACAAAATGTTGACTTGTAAAAACAATCTGGCGAGCATATTAATTAGTAATGCATTATATTTTAAGGGGACATTAAATAACCTTGATTCATGAAGGTTTACTTAAAAGAAAGAAAAGATTTTACAAAATTCAACTCATCAGATTGTTAGAGATTGGCATATTAATAACTAAAATAGACATATAAAATCAAGTAATAAATAACTATAAATAAATAACCGCACCAAAATTAAAGAAAGTGAGAGCATATGAGAGATAATTAAATTTATAGAAGTTATTTGAGAGCAATTTACATATATATTAGAAATAAAGTTAAAAGATACATTAGGAGAAATCTTAATAATAGAGTTTGAGATTAGTTAGGCTAGCTTTACTTGCGGCCTGAAAATTTACCTTGCACCATTTTAACAGTTCATATTTCAAAGTGCTCATGCATGGCAATTGATTCTTAAATAACGGCAAGCTTTTATTCAGCATTCCACAATTCTCATCAGGCTTTTACTTCATTCTACAGGAACATGATATTACAGCAGTGGCAGATGATGACCCAACAAGGCCAAGAAGGGCGGTGGACTTACTACTACATCTTTTTAAGTTTCACAGTGATGTGTAGTATGTTAACAATACTGTTCTCTCAATAGTAGCTATTCTCTTGGTGATTTAAAATCCAGCCATTTCATACACTGCTCAGGTATTTCTGGAATGCTTTTAATCACTTAGTTTTAGCTTAAAATCTAATCTCTGGTCTTAAATGTTTTTACATTTTCTTTATTGATTGTTTTTGAAGATGCAACTGTAAGATAATGTCCAAAAATAAATTCAAATCTATTTCCAGATTAGAAATAGATTTGACAAAAATGTTTATAACAAAAGAAAATCTTTAATCTTAATCCCCATTTTATTTTAAGTAAAAACTTTAATTAATTTGACCTTCCCCAGATTAAAACAATAGTATTCCCAACCCTTTAATTATTTTTGGACAATCAACGGTTGCATCTTTCATCTTGGATTTTATAAAATGCAGTTTAATAGGAATAAAAAGTACTTTAAAAAGAAGTTGTATAAATGACATATAGTAAAATATTTTTAAAAAATCAATATTTTGTTAGTATTAATTTTTAAAAAATCAATATTTTGTTAGTATTTTGCTCCTATATATATATTTGAGCTGCACCTATGTACTTTAACAAAAAAGAACTAATAATTAATAAAAAAGCATTAATAACAATTTTAAAAAATGTTATTGAAATGTTAAAATTTTATAACTTAGGCATGCATCTCAAATATACATAAAATATATATACACGACAAAAGGAGCAGGATGGGATATAGGATTTGAATACAGGTTAGTAGATGGAACTATGAAGCTCAATCTTAAGCTAAGATTGTTTGCTTCAATACCAGTTTTCCCTGAAAGCATCCTACATCTTCAAAAAGAAAACTTGTACAAAGTAACAAAATCTAAGAAATGCTTGATCTTAGTGGAAAATAACAGTGATAAATTTTGTTTGAGCTTATACTTAAAAAAAAAATTATTTGTGCAAGTCATTTTAATATTTTCTTCTTCTTGCCTATTTAATTTTTTTATACCATCTAAATGTGTAATTTTTTTTTCTTGTTTATTTGTAATCTATTCTTTTAAAAAAAATAAATATTGTAAAGTAGGCAAATTTGACATTAATATTGATAAGAAGGGGAATGTGTACTTATTGTTCATTAAAATTATGCAAATTTTAAATTAATATTGCTTTGTACATTAAGTTCATATTTGTAAAACTGATTCTTAGAATTTTTCTTATTGTTGTGTCTTGAATTAAATTTAAAATTTTTTTAAATTTTCTGTCAATTGTAGTATTATTTCTGAAAAAAGCACACATTTTATTTTTATTTTGTTACATAACATGGTTAAGACAGTTTTTACGTTGTTAAGTAATTGGTTTTTGAGAGAGAAATATGGGAAATAAATTATTGTATTAAGAAATATAATAGAATAAAGTTTACATTAAAAAAGAGTATATCGGAGAATCATAATAATTTAAAGAATAAACATTTGACAAAATATGTTAATAAATGGAAATGGTTGTGTTATAATGAAATAAAGCTGAATGAAGAAAAAGATAATGTTAGTAAACTAAATAATTAGAATGAAGAAGAGGATTATAATTTTATAAATTTGTCAAATAGTGATTTTGATAATGAACAGTCAAGAATTTTAAATAAAGGAGTTAAATATATTCCGTTGGTGATTAAAGACATTCAACAAGAAATGATAAAGTGTGTAGAAGCAATAAATGTAAAAAATGACTTAAAGATTGAATTACAACTCGCTTCACAGCTCTTTTAAAAAGACTTTAGAAAGTCAGTTTTACTGCAATCAAAGGTATTCCTTATATGTACTTTTCCCTTTAAAAACATTATTTGCTATTTGTGTGCCTATTCATTCACAACTATCAGTTATTAGTGTATTTTTATCGTTATTTCACTGTATCTACCATCTGCTCATCTATGTTAGACAACCAGATTCTTTCCCCTGATTGATGGGTAGTTTCACTGTTTTATGAATCATAGAGGGTTTTATTCCTTCTTAGAATCTTGGAATTCATTTACTACTCCAGTTCTTCTATCACTCAAAACATTTTTATCAAATTTTTTATGTGTTGTTCCAATTATTTAGGTCATTAAAAACTATCTTCTTTTCTCACACACACCACTTCTGGGCTAGTAAACTGACTAAAATTCTAATTTATTTTTGCATTAGTTAACTAAATTAACATTAACAATCTCTCCAGGGTGGATTTGCTTCATTTTTTAAAATCAAATTCTTTAGTTTTTCACTTTAAATTTTTTTCTTTATATAATTCTTAACTCTTCCAAACAGTTTAAAGATGGCCACTGCCCCTAGTGGCAAAAATGTGCAAAAACATAATTCACAACAACAAAAACCTTCAAACCTTCCAAAAATGTTACCTAAATTAAAATTCCAAAGAAAACTCATTTAAAGACACCATCTGCACAGAACCTAATTCAAGATCTCCATCTCCAGACCCTCTGGATTTTCCTCCCCTACAGGCTGAGGCTTGCCCCATCAAAGGCAAAAAGAAATTCCAAAAAAGGAATCTGACCAATCATAATGTTGCTTCAAGCAAAGCTGGGAACATTAAAAATTCCTCAACTATGAGGGGAAAAAATCAGCCTGCTACACCTAAGTTTAATGCAGAAACCTCAGCCAACTCTGAATTCTTTAAAAATCTAACACACAATAATTACTCCAAAGATGATGCTACTCATCATTCCCTTTCTCAATCCACAAGTGCAACCAAGTCTGCTAACATTATTCCCACTAATACCAGTCACACTATAGAGCAATCCCTTATTAAAAATCCATCCATAGATAGCTCCCTAAAACCATAGCAAGTCTTTGCTAATTCCTATGCTCAGGCTGTATCCAGCACCATACCAAAAAATCCCAATAGAACCATGTCACAAACATGCCAAGCTGAGCAGCTTCAACATGTGTGGGGCTTTGATGAGGACAATCCTGACAGTCATGATTCAGCCACCTCAGTAACCTTCATTCCTACTAAACAACTTACACCAGAGAATCACATAGTGATTTTAGAACAATTTAACCACACAGTTCCACCACTTCTCCTCAAATCACTTTGTTGCTACCAGAGTGACAGTTCTGTCATTCTGGTGGTTACAGATTTACAATGTGGACTCCACAAATTTTCAACACAGCAGCTCTATGACCTTATCAAACTCCATAATCTAACTGATAATATACATAAAATCCTCACTCTTCCTAATGACCGATACATGGTATTAGAGTTTCACAACCCTACACAAAGACAAGCCTTCAAAACAGATTCAAATTTCTACACAATATGCTCCTGGTTGCAATAGACACTGATAGACCATCCATACTTAAGGGTTTTATCAAAAACTGTCACATAGAAATGGAGAGGCAGCACCTACAGTCTCGAGGCATTCGGTCAAGGTAACTTAGGGATCCTCTCACCAATGGCCTCTCCTTCACCAACACAGCCTCATTTCAATTCATCATTAAAAAAGGTCTCCCTCCTGAAAGCATTCCCACAACAATAGCAGCTGATCTAGCACCTTTGATCATCTCGATTAAGGGGGTCAGGCCACAATGTTTCACCTGCAAAGACCGCAACCACCTCATTCATCACTGCCCTCATAAAAAATGCAATGTTTCCAGAAAAAATGGCCTAAACTACATCTGTGCTCTGCACAGCTCCAATCGACATGAACTTTTTCCTTCAGCTAAACTCTCACCTCCATCTGATATTAATTCAACCTTTCAGCATATGGCCACCAGTGAGACTCCAGCTTCCTCTAGGCCACATAATTTTGAATTTGCTCATAGCTCATCACTCTCAGTTACAGCTCCACCACAGGATCCTCTTTCCTTGATGGACATGTCCACTAATTCAAACTCAGAAATCATCCTGCTTGAGTCTATTAACTCTGGCCCTTCCACCACAAACAACAAACATCAAAAGCATGCATGCCCTAACCCATCTGTGATAGTGACACCAACTCTGACAGGCAAACTTCCATTCTTGACTTTCTCAGTGAAACCATAATGGATCCTTTTGGAACCCAGGGCAAGTCTCAGGCATACAGAACATAAAAGGAAAAAAAGAGTTCTTTCAGCAAAGAATTCTCTGGTTCCAATCTGGGCCTCATCAGCCTTCTCCCTTCACACTGTCTCACCTTCCTCTGCACAATTTTTCTCAGACAGTGGTTCATCAAGTGACATCAAGAATGAATCATTGGGCAATTCTGGCAGAAGAAGAAAAAACTACTCACATCTTTCCCAGCCCAGTTCATCCCTGCTCACCATAAAAATTTCTGAATTCCTATTGTTTCTCCATTCCTTATGTCCATATCTTGATGTCCCATATGCTTATCTCTTGTTGGTTTAAACATTTTGGGCTTTAATTCAAACCATAGGCTTCTCACTCTCAAACATTTGTTTGAACTCAACTCTCCGAACATCCTTTTTCTTGCTGAAACTAAACTCTCCACTCACTTCAACTACAGGATTTACTCCACTTTGACAAACCTTTGCTCTATTCAAGCCTTGACTTCTACTGGAGGAGGTACCATCCTTATTAATAAACATGCCCCTCCCTCAACCTTTTCCATCATATATATTGATGCTCACTATTATCTTGGAGGTGCAATTTGGGCACTTCAGTTGTGATTTATTTATATCTATCTGCCCTCCAATGATAGTGATACCCTCATTAAATCTATTATTCACTGAATCAACATCACAATTATCACCTCTCTTCCCATTCTTCTGGGTGACTTCAATATGGGCTACCAGTCCTTCACCAACAAATATCTTCATCTCTTCTCCAGGGGCTTAATATGTGGCCAGGGGTTTTTCCCAGGCCATGCTACTTTCTACACCTGTAAGCATCAAACCCTCATTGATTTAACATTATACTCTCCTGATCTCCATTTCATGATTGCATTGGTCCAACTCCTCACTATACCTTTTTCAGATCACAAGGCATTACATCTTTCCCTTGACATTAACTCTGGCCCTCCAGTAAATCTTGGCCTCAGAAGAACTATGATTCCTCAACAAACAAAATGCACCAATAGCATTGCTTTCAGAAATTTATATATACCTTCATAAAATCAATATCTTTCAAATGGAGCCTATCTCTACATGGTTTGCATTTGTGGAAATCCTGCAATCTGCCATCCTCAAATATGCCTGGAATTCTTAAGGACCACTCAAGTTGCTGGCTTCCATGGACAAAATTTCAGAACAACTGAATGACCAAGAGAGTGGGCCAATATTAGCACCATCATCCAACTGAAACTTCAATATCACGATGCTCAAAAGGCCTTGGCCGAGTACATCTCAGTCAAACACACCCAGAGGTATGTGGGGAATCAGCAAGGTTGGACCAGAAGTTACCTGGGGTGGGTTCTTGGTTCCCACAGGAAGCAAACCACGCCCTCATCCATCACTATCGGCAACAAATCATGCATAGGTCAGGAATTGCTCCTTCATTTGAGAAACCCTTACAAGTGCATGCTTCTCAAAGCTGACATCCCTCCTTTTACTATGTCATCAACCTTGAATGTCAGCTCTGTTCCTGGCATCACCTAGGCCATGTTACTTAACAAATTGAAAAACTTTCCTGACCATGTCAACCCTGGTCCTCATGCTATCCCCAAGTTGATCCTTCTTCACCTAAGTCAGTTCATCATCCCCATTACTCTCAACATGATCAACAAGCTGGCTTCAGGTGATTACTTCATCGAGGGTCTCTATCCGGTAACATTAGTCTTTTTCCTTAAGAAAGATCAGCCACCTACTAAGCTCAAGATTCTTATGCCCATTTCAATGACCCCATAAAACTTAATGAGTCTACCATCAAAGAGTCATTAGAGCAATTCATACTCCCTGCCCTTTCTGCCTCATAGTTTGCTTGTAAGGGGTGCTTTACTATTGCGGCTGCCACTCTTTAAGATGGCTTCCAAGCATGTTAGGTGGTCTCAAAATGGCAGGCCCATCACTGTCCAATTAGATATCAAGGCAGCCTTTGACTCTGTTAGGATTGACCTGCTGCTTGGTGTTCTCAGGGACCTGAACATTCCAGAGACCCTTCTGTCCAACCTACACAATCTCCTGTCCAACAGAGAAATTCTAGTTACCATGGATAGTAAAGTTGCCCCTGGCTTCACACCTAACATATTCATCTACATGAAGGACATCCAGAATAGTGTGAGCTAAAACTCTAGCTCATAATTATGTATGGTGGCCAAGACTAAATGAAGACATTGAACACTATATCAAAAAATGCTCTGCATGCCAAACACATGCTGCAATGCTGCAAAAGAATCTGACTGCATGGTAGCCAGAAAAGAAACCTTGAGAGAGGGTACACATGGATCATGCTGGACCAGTAGACGGGAAAATGCTGTTGATACTCACACACACACTCCAGATGGTTTGAAGCACATAAAGTACAAGATTTGATGACGAATGAAGCAATCAAAATCCCTAAAAAACATTTTTGTGATTCATGGGTATCTGGAGGTTTTAATATCTGGCAACAGTGTTTCATTCACCGGAATGGAAATGCAACATTTTTGTGAAGAACATGATATACAACAAGTGTGGTCACCACCGTACCATCCTCAATCAAATGGTGTAGCTGAAAATGCAGTGCAACATGTGAAATAAAACTTGAAGAAAACAGAAACAAAAAGTATACAAAAAGTGCTTCAAGTGTTCATCATGGCTCAACATACAACACCATTAATGGCAAAGGGTAATTCACCAGCGGAAATACTATGCAGATGAAAATTGAGGACAAAATCAACTGTATTATATCCGAAAGAGAGCAACATAATCTAACATGATAAAATGGATAAAGAATTTAACAACCAAGAACCAGTCTGGTTTAGAGACATACTAATAAAGACATGGATACAGGGAATGATTAAACAACGGATGTCAAACAAGATATATGTAGTAAATTGTCCAAATGAAAGAATATATAGAAGACACATAAACCACATGTGAAAAAGAGTATCAGATGAATGGCAATTGGATTGGAAACCAAGGGAGGATAAAAAGATTGACATTGAGAGGGGTAGAAATAATTATACAGAGAAAGAGGAAGAAGAGAGACAGATAGCAACAGAAGCAAATAGTGAAAAAGACAGACAACCAAGAAGAATAAGTCAGGCAGTTGTATACCCAAATGATTCAAAGACTATGTGTAATGGAAAAAGTTTTTCTTCTGAAATGAGGGGAGGAGTGAAATGATTGGTAAAAAAAAATATTTCAGAAGTGAAATTATGGACATATAAGTTATTTGTTAAAATGGCAGAATGAAAATATGTAAACTGGTTTATGGAAGACAAAGAATTACAGATAGAGAAATTGATAAGATGGATCATAGAGAAATCATGAGGACACAATGATTTGTGGAAATACAGAATAATGGACCATTGCAGTAATGAGAGAATCAAGCCATGAACAGGTAAATCCATCAAGGTGTGAAGACATGTCACACAGCAAATAAAGACTTTTTATATATATATATATACAATATGTATTGTAATACATTTATAAGTAGTGTGTACTTGGAATATTTTCATAATTGAATAAACCTATATACTGTTGTAAATAATAAAATGGAGTGAAGGTTTTTTCTAATACATGACAGCATGCAAAACGATGTAAAAATACGCAGAAAATAGAACCAAGAAAGATCACTAGGTTTACAATAATGTTTGAAGTGGTAGTCACTGGTATATGTATGAAACCTACATTTTTAATATAGATTTATGGATGGAATTTTCTTTCTACATAGATTAAACAATGTCAACAGTAAATATTACTAAAAGGAGACAGGAAATATATTTTATGTCTTTCTTTTAATTCAAGTCACTTGCTTAAAATATTTACTGAAACAATGTTTTTGAAGTTAAAGCATTATGTTTGTAATTTTACACGCAACAGGTAAGAAGGTACCAGTTAAATAATTTAGAAATGCTATTTTAATGGTTACCAGTAAAGTCTATAAACAATTTACAAAAGTGTAGGAAAATTCTTATAAATATTATTGAGTTTCCCAGCTGACAATAAATCAGTTCTGCCATCTCTTGTCAATTTTTAAAATGGGAATAAATGTTTAGAAAAAAATCAGTATGTAATTAGTTATGAAATTAGAATTTATATGATTTTTTTATTATTTCTACGGAGATGCTGATCTTGTAAAAAGGACGGAAAAACAACAAGATCGAGAAGGTCTAGTTACGTGGAAATGTCTGGTTTATTGATTTCATAAAGCGCTTGTACTCTGGTAGAGTTATGAGCAATTTGAATAATTTTATATTTAATGTTTAAAATTCCCGAGAGAATTATTTATTTACACTAATTCTGACTTTATTAGTTTGATTATAATTCTTAATATTTATTTATGTGCTTTTTTCTCCCAAGCTTAGTCCTTGTTTTGTTTTATTACTGGTGAATCTATTTATTAAAACAATTGAAAAACCCTAGAAACGGAAGATAATTTAAATGGATTTGTAAGTCTTGATTATTGTCATTTTTAAATGCTTATAAAGTATCTATTTCATAGAAATAACAAGATACTGTAGATCCAAGTTTAATATCATTATTTTCTAAACTATATAGAAACTCAAATATGAGCAATATCCTTTTCAACCATCATCAGTCCATTGCTGCATGAAAGTCTTTGTAATTTTAATCAATTTTTTCCAATCCATAGCATCTCTTCTCAACATCACACTAGTAAATTTCCTTACTTCATAGAATCTCTTTTTACATCTTTTACAATATTTTGGAATACAATTTAACTCTTCATTTGTTATCATCTGTGCAAACAATTAGTCTATTTCATCTTCATTTCATGCTATAAATTCCTTCAATTATATCAGTTATATCTATTTGCTGTATCCTCCATTTTTCAGGCTATTCCTAACATACATTCAGTGATTGGGAAGTTTTTATATTGTTCTAGTTTCCAGTTTTCAGAATCTTAAGTAAGAAGTGATAATTATGCATCTGCAAAATATCTCCTATTCAAATACTCAGGCATATTTCTTTACATTACTAAGTTACATCTAACCAAAACTCTTTATCCAAGATTAATTCTATGATCAATTCCATCCATTATTGTTTCCATCTACTAATCTCAATGTTATATTTTCTAATTCATAATTATCAATCTTTATTTCTTTTTATGAGAAAATTCATTGAATATTACAATGGCTTTTTGAGCATTTGTTTACTAGATACAAAATTCCATGATGAGAATTTAGGTCTCTAACCTACTCTATTTAATATATTCATCTGTAATCATCCAGATATGGAAGGCAAAATAAAAATAATCTATGCTGATGATATTGCTTCGACTTTAAAATATCTTGGTCTCTCAATAAGCATTTGAAAAAATTGGAAATGTTTTTCAAAGAGTGAAGTCTTATTCTTAATTCAACAACGATTATAAATAATGATAATGCTCCCTACCCCCTTTAACAAAAATTGGTTGAGACTCTTAGAAATACAAAACCAACAAATTTGTGAATCTACTATTTAAAGAAGTAAAAAGATTGAAATAATAATTCTATATAATAAATAGCCTTTCCAGTCGTATAACTAACAATTAATTTATTCACACTATTTGATTTTCACTTTTAGCATGTAAACCCATATAAAGATATATTCACTAAATAGAACCAAGAAAAGGCTATTATGTGTGGAATAATACTGGAAGTGGTAGTTACTGGTAAATGATGTAAAGAATATGCAATAAGTAGGATTTGAACAAACTGGAAATGTTTTCCAAAGACTTTTCCCTGGTACATAGAAACAGCAATTAATATGGTTAATGGTCTTATTCTACTAATTGCTTTTGCACAAGTTTT
The DNA here is from genome assembly GCA_028023455.1 of Epiperipatus broadwayi. NCBI lineage: Eukaryota > Metazoa > Onychophora > Udeonychophora > Euonychophora > Peripatidae > Epiperipatus > Epiperipatus broadwayi. The sequence continues at coordinate 1,966,179 of JAQFVV010006210.1, forward strand.
GAAAAACTGTATTTTAATAAGATATTTGTCCCTTCTCTTTTACAATTACTACTTATATAACCTTAGTACATGCACCTAGAGTGCTTAATTTATCACAAGAGAGACCTCTACAAATCTAAATGCAAGATTTGACTTTCTAAAGATAAGAGTGCCACACTCGTAACTTCAACCTATTTTCCTAATATATAGGCAAATGTAAAGCATTTTGATTTGGAAGCATGAAGCTAATAAATTCTTCAATGATTGTCCGTTATTTCTGTTAAACATTAAAGTTTACGAAATCATTATCGTTTGGTATAAAGCAATTTGTTTCAGAACAGTCAGAAATTTGCTTGCTGCGGTGTGTGGGTGGTTGCATTGTAAGGAGAGGAGAGTTACCATTACATTAAATGACGGTATTATACAATATTAATAATACCAAAACAATAAGTAAATATAGGGGATTTGAACTCATATTTTGAAGCACCCTTCAACTATTTACACTATCTTATACAACTGATACACATGACCACACACATGTAGAAAAGACAAATAAACCCCTATATTTACAATTAAGCTTCTGATTTTTGAAGAGAGACTATATTATCTTCAATATGGAATTTATTTATCCATTCATGAAATAAGAAACAGAAATACTAAACAAACTCAGTAAATACACTTTAAGAAAGTTTTCTCATTCAAATTACGGGAATGAAAGATTTAATGAAAGTAGACTTTTGACTACAAATTACTTTGCTTGTATTTTGAAATAGTCAGTTAAAATATTCTATATTCCATACTTTAGTAATGGGATTTGAAATGCCGTTTACAAATATTCTTAAATAATTTGCAAAAATATAAGTAAATAATGATATCCGCATATGATAGAATAAATACGTGCTGCCATCTTTCTTTAATTTGAGAAACCAGAATACAAGTTTTAAACAACATCAATCGGAAAATATAGTAGTTATATAGTCAGAACTCTAAGACTTTTTACGATTCTTATAGTCAAGATGGCGACGTCAAGAAAAGAAAAATAAGTCACGATGCAAAGATTTAGCAACAATTTGATAGCATCTATTGATTTTACAAAGGGGTCGTAGTATTAATAAAATTAAAAATATCCTAATTTACTTTCTTTATGCCTGATTTGTTTCACACTGGGTAAAAGTTTACAATTTTCTAAAAAATAAATTATTAAACAAATTCTGAATTTATTAGTTTGATTATAAATTTGATATTTATTGCTGTGAATTTTTTTTGCTATTTTATAAACTTTAATTCATTTTGAGCAATCGTGTATTGGTAAACTAGTTTTTTATTTTTGTAAATGAATCTGTATTCAATAGAACATTCAATGTATAGTAAATTTAAATTGAAAATCGGTATTTTAATAACATATATATTATAAATTCAAACATATTTCATCATCATTTTTAAACATGATCGAACCATTGCAGGACAAATGTCTTTCCGTCTGCGATGTGCCACAAATGCAGATATTTTCGACATCACTCGAGCAAACTTCTTTATTTCATCTAGTGATCTCAAAAATAGTCTTTATATGGATTTTTCACAAATTCTTGGCTTCCATTTAAAATTTCAACTGTCCATTTATTATCATCTCTGTAAGAAATATGCTCCGTCCATTTCTCTTTATTCTTTCACTATTATCAGTGATTCTCTATGGTTCATATATTTGTTTTTCAATTTTACCTACAATTCTCTGTTTTTTTAAAGTGATTTAAAGAGACTATTTTTTTTTAAAGAATGTAATCTAAAAATATATTTTCCAACAAAACAGTTCTGATTTTTTTGGTTGCTCACCTCCCCCCCCCCCCGATGAAAAAGATTGCTCACCCATCTACAATACGCACCTTTTTACTACAATATGGAATAATACTAAAACTATAAGTACTGAACTTAAGCTATTTTGATTTATTCACATACAAAGCATTGGTGGTCGAGTGGTCAGCACAGCAGCCTTACAAGCAGTTATCCCGGGTTAGCAAGTTCGCTTCCCTGGCCGGTGCTATGACGCATGAAAAAAAAACAAAAAACAAAAGGGCGACTAAAATGTAGCAAATAGTATTAAAAACTGTTTTCTCATTCAAATCAAGAGTCTAAACAATTTAATGATGTTAAGCTTTTGATTGTAAAGCAGTTTGCTTGTATTTCTAAAGTGTAAACTAAAAAGAGTCTATATTATATATCTTATATTACGGGTGTTAAAAGGTTATCTACAAATCACTTTAAATAATTTACAAAAAAGTAGGCAAAACCTTTCAATATTCTAATTTTTTCCAGCTGACATAAACAATCAGTGCTGCCATCTCTCTTGGATTCCAGAAAGCAGAATACATGTTTTGAATAAAATCAGTCTGAAAATACTGTATTAATGAATCCAAAACTCTATGGTTTATTACGATTCTTATTGTGAAGATGCTGACATCAGCAAAAAAGGATAAAGTCACAATCAAAACATTTACCAGCAATTTAATAGCATCAATTGATTTTATAAAGGGTTATACGATTAATAAAATCAACGGAAACCTTCATTTTCCAGGTCACAATAGAATTCGAATTTTGTTTCAAATTTTTCTCACCAGAGTATTTTTTGTCGAATTACTGTCCATTGTAGTTTTCGTTTATAGAAAAGATAAAATTCGGTAGGATTGGAATAAAGTATTTCTAGTAGTGTGAAATTGTTACATTGTCTTGGGGCAATGAATCCTATAAATGGTAATGTAGTTGTAGTGCCAGAAAATGAAGTGTTACATGCTGCAGACATTCGCGTAGAAAATTTGATATCGTGGCTGTTGATGGATGATTTTTGAACTCCAGAGTTAGCAATGAGGTGCCTGCTTAAGAATATTACCCTATGTCAGCATTGTGGCGTTCAGTGCAGATGGATGGGGTGTATACAACAACTTAAGCACAATCCGTAATGGTGTAAATATGCACTCTGTTGTCATACAACAGGAGAACTTTGTAGATCATCATGACCCTGATATCCACACACAAAATGTGGAAAATATGTGGATGAGAACTAAACGCAAACTCAAACATCATTGTGGTACCAGCAATACTTTATTCGAATCTTATCTGCAGGAATTTGCTTTCAGGATTCTACACGATTGATGCAGTCTTTGCAAGTTTTATCGCTATCATAAGTGAAAACTACAATGGACAGTAATTATGAATGTTAGTAGTATATATTATTATTTTAATAAATTATTTTTTATAATATAGTTATTTGTTATTTATTATTTTTTTATATTATCATTTCGTGTATTTGATATTTCACAACAATTTTTTAAATAATTCGACAAGAAACCCTTTAGTGAAAAAAATTTGAACTACAAAATTTTGTCATCACCTCGAAACTGCAGGTTTACCAAATCAACAATATCCTAATTAACTTTCTTTCCTACTGGTTTGTTTTCTTTTATCTATAAGTTTTTCTAAGCCACCACTAATACTAATTCTAAATTTATTAGCTTGATTACAATTTTGATATTTATCTATATAAATTTTTTTTTGTCATTTTTATATAAAATTTTGTTAATTTTTTTTCATATTTTCAGCGATGGTATATTGAAAAACTGTAGTTTTACATTTTTATAAATTAATGTATTCAATACAAGTCCTAATAAATAGTACATTCAAACTGAAAAATCGGTATTTTAATGACATATATCGATATAAATTCAAATATATTTCACCAACATTTTCAACCATAATCAAAGCATTGCAGGATGAAGGTCTCTCCATGCATTATGTGCCACAAATGCACTTTCTCCACACCATTCCAGCAAACTTCTTTATTTCATCTAGTGAAACACAATTAGTCTTTATATAGATCATTGACAATTTGTTGGATTTTATTTAAAATATCCATTGCCATCTATTATTAGCTCTGTGAAAAATATACTGAGACCAATTCAATTTCACTCCTTCTATTTTTTCAATATTGTCCATGATTCCTCTTATTCATACATTTATTTTTCAATTATATGTCATTACTTCTAATATACAGTTCCTTATATTTTGTTTAATGTTCTAAAGTGTCTATTTTGATCTTAGGTTAAGTGTCAATCCAATAGTGTCATGAAGTTTAATATTACTCAGTGCTCTCTAGGAATAACTTTGGATCATACTCTAACTGGGGTCCCTCACTTATCTAAGGCTATATCTAAAATTAAGAGCGTGCAAGCTATATATAAGTCATGTGACATCTGACTTGTTACTATTACTACTAAGGCTATATCAAAAGTGATTTTTAGAAATAACCTTTTTGGGAAAGATAGATAATAATACTTACATTATATGGTCTGGTTTTTCAGCATTAGTGTATGATGTAGGTAAATATTGTGTCTTTGCATAAAAAAAACATTCTCATACTACCCTTTTGTATAAACTTCTAAATATTACACATATGTCTATTCCTATGCAATGGTATGCTATTTTTAAGAATATACATATATCAGATATATTGTCTCATATGAAATGTATCAAAATTGTTAATCCAATCAGACTCACCAATAATGCAAATCATAATTCTAGTACCTAACAATTAACTCAAATCAAGATTATTTTTTGATGTTACAACAAGAATGTGCTAATCGATAAATTGTGATGTACAAAGATGGATTATTATGCTATTCCAAATAAATTTGCATTTTTTGATCCATCAATAATTCCAAGTAGATTTGATTTTCCCAGAATCAACAGGAGTCTCATCAACAGATTTACAATGATGCCCATTTGTTGTATTTGTGCGTTCCATAACTGGAATTTACCAGACCTTGATCATTTCAAATATGCACAAATATAAACTGTGAACTCACATAGATAATGACTGCCAGATTTATGGCTATAGTAAGTCAATTGGAAAACTTAATAAACCCACTTGAGAATCTAAATTCTGGCTGTAATTTATGCAGGAGTTTTTATTTTATCTTGTTAACGGTTAAACTGCCTCAATGCACATAGTACTAAAATAAATTAAAAAAAACAACATTTTATTAAATGACATATTTGTTGCAAAAATGTTAATAATGTTTAGTAGTTACAGAATTATAAAACCTATTATTTTTTTTTTGAAGGTAAGTAAATTTTAAAAATCAACCTGGACTCCTTCCCCACGAACTCATTTTTGGCATAGAGGAGCAATTTCAAGAAGATCAATTCTGTGTGCCAGATGTGTGATAGAGAGGGGGAATCAATTGACCACATTTTCTTAGATGTCCCAGTATGTCCAATTACAGATCGATAACTCATGAATGGTCCAGCAATACGAATGGAAACTATAAATCAATTAAAAGACTATATAGGTCAGGATCTATTTACGGACATAAGACTGGCGATTTTCGTGAATTATGCCCTGTAGTGTGTCAGATGTAAAGTAATGATTGAAGGGATGAGAGACCCACACGGTACTAAATTTAAGAACGTCATGGAGAAAATCATGAAGAGAGACCGATTAATTGTTCCAAGCTGTATCACAAGAGCAACATGGGAGAAGGTTGGATCTACTTTGCTTCAAATAGATATGTAATTGATGTCATTGTTGTATTTGTAGCATTCAATATAGCAATAGAATAAAATTGTCTTTAAAAAAAATTAGTAAATTTTCACATAGAGCTAATCAACAATTAATATTTATCATTTGTCTTAAAAAATATCTTTATCTTCAATTATTATAATTAATACTGTTGAAATAGTTTCTACAATCCAAGGATCTAGTAAATTATATTATTTTTTATACTTTTTCTGATTATATATATATATTTTGTTTTAGCATTTAAAAAAAAAACTAAATTTAAAATTTAAATGAATTATTTTTTCGTTTACGTCACTTCTTTCCTATTTTCGGGCTATATATATTTTTTCTGATAATTTTTTTTTTTTTGTTGTTGTTATTTTTTAGATTGAGGCCTCAGAAATGAATTTGATAAACTATGATAGTCCTAGTTTAGAATATCCTTTCCCTGATTAGATGAAGGTATGAGTGATTCCTTTTCATTATTTTCAAGAAATTTGCCAAGCAGTTTTAATGAGTCAAAAAATAAAAATAAAATGTAATTTTCCAGTGGACAAACGATATAATAGAATTTTTTTAAATATATTGTGACCTTCCAGATTGACACCATGAAGTTCCCATTATGCTAATAGTGATCAGGGGTACCCAATAGATAAAAAAATGAATTGTGACATAACTTAGTATGTAATTTGGTTGAAAAGTTCTCAGGATGTTAGTTATGGTGTACCTATCAGTAAAATTTTTTTTATTTTATGTATATCTAATAATGGAAAAGGAAGTTGGATTATATCAGGAATTGCTAGTATGAGAGTCAAGTCAGTGGGAATGAATATTGTTTGTGTGTAAGGCCATAATGAGTGCCTATTCATTAATTTTTTAAACTTATTGTTTATTCCCATTCTGAGATTTGACTTGTATATGTGTGTGCGTGTGTGTGCGTGTGTGTTTAGTCACATCATCTCACACTTCACACATTCGTATTTTTAATTATCACTCAGAATATCCATCTTGCAATAACATTATTTATTTGCCATAGAAATTGCAAATAGCTCTGTCATTAATAGACCTCTGGATTAATGGAAAGACAAACGCGCGCACACACACACCATTAGTTAATATGATTTTTTTTTATTAATTATTTAATGTATAAAATCTTGCATTTAAAAAAAATGTAAAAGTTATTTATTTTATTTACTATTAATTAATATTTGTAACTTAATATTTTTTTTGTTTTGTTTCAAAACTCTATTCCTAACATTTTTTTTTTTTTACAAGCAATAAGTTCTTATATGTTGTTAGCCTCATTATAACTAAAAAAAAGAGGCGTGGCTAAGTTTTACTGAAGACTTCAAAAAAGTAGACAGAAGACTTCAGAAAAGTAGACGGAAGATTTCAAAAAGAAAAGTTTAAAGAAGGTGAAATATTTTCTAAAAAAAAGAAATGCAATAAAACAAGGGAACTTAATATTTTCCTTGGATTCCCTACTTTGACTTTTTACCAAGGAAACTTCGTGTATACTGCTCAAGCATAAAGGCCAATGTGTAATTGTGAAGGACACAGGATATTATTCAATATGGAAGCATAAATCTTTAGACGTACATCAGTTTCTAACTTTTATCAGCTAACAAATTGAACTTATTTTATTCATAATGCATAGATATTATTTAGAAAAATCGCTAATACAATTTTACTATAACGTTTTTATAATAAATAGTGTGACACTGGAATTATGTAAAGTAATAATAATGATATTAATTGGAAAGTATATGCTGAACGGTATAATGGAATATTTTATTGACTCTTATTTAATAAATTTTCTATTTATATTGTGTAAAATAAGGCTAAAAAAGAGAGAAATTATTCATTCTAATATTTTACATTATTGGAATAATTATGTGTACCAAATTACCTTACCATTCACACCCATAGGAGTGATAGAATGCGTGACCTAATGATATTTAATAATCATTTATCAGAAATGTGCATAAACATAAATGACCAAATAACTCTGATCTTGATTATAATGAAAATATACTAAATGTTGGAAATTACGTGCAAAAGTTGCTTATAATGTCCATTAGGAAATCCTAAGAACATTGGAAGTTATTGCTGTTTTTGCCAAATTCATATTTAACGTGCAGGGATAATATTTGTATGTTTAATGTTTGTGTATTCGTCTTATCATCATGAACTATGCGTGTTTCTGCTTTAAAGTTTCAAGTATAAACTAAAAAGAAAAAATATAAAAATAAAATGGAACTTTTATTTTAATGACAGAAGTTTTGGTATATGATAGATCTATAGATGTATTTATTTATTTATTTATTTTCTTTTATGTTTAATTTGATATTAATTTGGTTTATTATTATTATGTACTTATATGCCTATCTCCTCTAAAATGTCTCGGAGATTTCGGTATAAGTTATACCAAATGGGTAACATTTTTCTTTTATTGTATTATGTAAAATATTATATATTCCCTGCTGATATTATTGGTGCAAATTGCATGCTTTATCATCATTCATTAGTTGATAATAATAAAAAGATACACGAAAACATTTATGCCAGTATTGCTGAATGGTCAGACTTATCGGATAGTATTTACACTAATTTGAAATTCAATGTTCATAATTTTCATAGATATTAGATTCATTTATAATTTAGTTAATGCTAATATTGTCTGATGTGATTTCAAAAATATTTCATACATGATCATGTGTTCGCTATCAGAAGCTATTATATAAGAGTTAAATTTATGCTTATTTGTTTCTTATCGGTTGCGGCTGGCGCTATGGCTAAAGATCATGAAAATTTAAGAGTTTATCTGTTATCAATTTATCTTATATGAATTGCGTTAGATGACTTTTAAGTGGAGAGGTGATTGAGAGAAAGATCATGTTATTCATCTTGATTAACACTCATGTTACTTATTTATCTATTGAACCGTGGGTAGTAGTATATTTCCTTATTTGATAGTCTGCGATACGATAATTATATTTCTTAAAGGGAAGTGATAAATGCCCCATTTATTCAGGAGCTGAGTTCTGCACCATTGGTGTTAGAAGAGTTGATAGTTACTATGTTGAAAAATTAAGTTGATGTTTAGAGTTGTTGTTAACCCCCACGCACACGTATGTAAATATTTTTTGATATTATTTTGCTCTCCCCCCTCCATTCCACGTATTTATTGTCATGTAGTATATGTTAGTTATTTCAGATGAATATTTTAGTGATTTCTGTAATATACTTGAAGTTGGATTTATAATTTAGTGATTAGCCCATTGTACCATCCGTATTGTGAAGTTTATTCATTCCGCAAGTCAACCGATGGAAATATAATCAATAAAATGCGTTGTGATTGTGAATTTATAAATGCGCACACATTCGGAGATATGATAAACCTAGAGATATAGAAGAAGACCATCGCTGGAATTGTAAGTTTTGAGTAGCTTGTCAAATCACATCACCCACATTATCATTATTTCATTTATTATTATTACTGGCAATTCATTCTCCCAGTATGAATGTAATATTATATTACAAAATTTTACTTTATTTAAGGCTAGTTTTAATAAAATTATTATTTAATCTCATGTAGTAAATATAGATTTGTAGGCATACGGAAATAATTTAAATAACATTAATTGATTATTTGATATCGGTTTCTTAGTTCATTGAGAGCACAGAGTGGGAATAAATGATATAAACATTGGTAGGTGAATATAGAATTATTTTGTGTTGCTAATAATTTAATAGAGTTATAAATATTATTGAAATAATAGACAAGAGGAAGAGCCTCCAAATATTAAGTGTTATTTTATTTTATTTAAATGTTATTTAGTCAAGTTTATAATTAATGTAAATTACAGTTAAATCATTATCGATGTGTTTGTAAAAGAATGTGTCTTGTAATAAATGTTTGTTGATGTAAGATTCCATCTGAATTACTTTATCACGTACGTTCGATTGACTATTTCCACACACACATATGTTCAGCATAATATAATTATAATATTTGTCAGTTTAATAGTATATGCAATCTATCTCGATAACACCGAGTTAATTGATCTAAACATTATAAAATGCCAAGAATAGATTACACCTCATTTAAAACTGTATTATCTATCAGTTTAATTGTATATGCCATTTATTTAAATAATACTGAATTAATTGATTCAAAACATTGTATAATGCCAAGATACAGATTTTACATTGTTTAAAATAGATGTTGATGTGAGATAATAATGCATCCGATCTTTATCATTGTCTATCCTTTATTTTATTGTAATAATTGTCAATTTCACAATAGTCCTCATTATTTAATAATCATATTATATTAGGATTGATTTATTATTCATACAACAGAGCCCTGAGATTATTTCATTATTTAAATAAACATTGATATAGCTGTGCAATATAAATTAAATGCCAGTAGATTGATTATTGTTACAGTGATCCCAAATATATTAGAAGAGTGGCATGATTGGTTTACCATGTACTTGGATGGTGAGAGAATTGAACATATCATAATTTCTTGATTTAATCCACAAATTGCTTTCTTTTGATAACTTAAATAAGTGCTTATAATATAACTAATTATTGTTTATAAATGCTTCTCTCATTCCCATTTGCATTCTAGATGACCGCAATATCCTATAACCTCCAACTGAGCTAAGCTGTAGATTAATAGTATAATAAGAGTCTTATCCATAAGTAGAGATGCAACCTAAAGTATAAATTTATTTTATCTTGTATAGAATTGGCACCTGGGCATTTATTTGTGCATGAAGTGATGTAGGTGAAGAGTGTAGAGGTTATAATATATGTAAATAATATTTATTTCTACAAACGCAGATGGTATTGAAATAAACTGAGAAAGTGCAAACCTCTCAAGTGTTTAGCCAATCAGATCGCAAATACTGGGACAGAGAATTTAACAAGAAAAGAGCGGTTCCACTCTCTTCTTTACTTGTCTGTCTATATATCCAAGCCAGTCCAAAGTATTTAGATCTGCAAGCGTAAATCTTAAGTATCTTCACACTTAACTCACTGAGTTCTAATTATAAACATACAGTGTCAAATCTTTCGATTTACTATGCAGTATATATTTTTAATTTTATATTTTCCATAACTACCTGATCAACTTTTCTACTAATATTTTTTTCCCTATTTAATTAACAATAATAGGTATTTTGAATCAACAATTTTTTTTTACAAATATAATCTAAATGAAAATTATCTAAGGTGGAATATTATAATGTAAATTATTTCCATAGATTTTGAAATCATAAGTTTATTTATTACCTATATACAAAGATCAATAATACTTTTGCGAATATAAAATGCTTCCTGGGGGAGTTTGGATAGAAATTTTAAAAATCCTGACATAGCAAATAATTTATTACCACCATTTTTTAATCATTATTAGTCCACCATAGGATGAAGGTCTTTCCAAATTTATTCATGTTTATCAGAACCCTAGTTTCTGTCCTCCACAATATGTCAGCAAACTTCCTTATTTCATCAACCCATCTTCCAAGTAGCCTTTATCTAGTACTTTTATAATTTCTTGCAATCTACTTTAAGCCTTCAACTGTCTAACTATTATCTTCTTTTCAAGAAAGATGTCAATACCTGCTCCATTTTAACATTTTACTTTTTTCCATAATGTCAGTGATATCTGTTTGTTCTCTCACCAACATACTTTGAATTTAATATCTTGCTGTTACTCCTCTCCATACTTTTTTGAGTGGTCTGAAGTCTCAGATTCATAAGTATTAATATAACATATTTAACTTAACTTTAAATTTAAAAATTGAAAATATGTGCATTTATGGATTTCAAGTAACTTCCTTTCATTAATTGTAAACACTAGTAAAATAAAGAAGGGTAATCATATTGAAATAAATAAGTGTTGAAACTATTTTCAGAGTGCAATTTTCTTTAAAAATAATTACAATTATAAATAATGACAGTGCTTCAGCAGATCAACATTTATAACACTTTTAAAGATTATAATTAATAAATTGTGAATCCATTGTTTAAAGATAGAAATAAGAAACTTACATAGCAATCTTTATATTCATTATCCATATGTATACATAACTTTTGCTCATTCATTAACCATGTTTTTATCATACTATTCACTTTTCTGTTAACATCCAGGAGTGATGGAAAGAATGTGAAATAATTTGAACCCAGGAAATGACAATAAATTTATTGGTTCCAAGAATAATCCTGAAAGCCTTCTAAATTTCTTGGATCTGGAGGAGCCAAACTGAATGTTTTTTACCTGGACAACACATATGTCTCCAATGTTATGTGGGGTACAATATGGACCACAACTTATCACAATGAAAGTCATGGTTTAATAACATAAATATAAACCTATATGTGATCAATTGTTTACTTTAAATTAGTGTAAGCTTTGATGTTGAAAAAAAACTTTTCATTATTTTAGATAACACAGTTTTGTGATTGCTCTGTGCTATCTTTAATATACCATTAAGGTGAAAATCAATTAACCAATTTCAGTATACATTCTTCGCAAGTTCGATTTTGGAATAGAATAATTTACAAAGTTATGCTGATGCAAATAATGTGAGTAGCATGTTTATACACTTTTGTATAGTCTTGTATTTTTCAGGTATTCATCATCATCATCATTATCATCATCATCATCATCATCAACCATTATCAATCCACTGCAGGATGAAGGTCTCTCCATTAATGTCCAATAAATGTCTTCTGCTCTCCTTACGTCTTTAAACATGATTTCAGATTCACTTCATTTTTATGCTTAATGAATTTGTCAAAGAGAATTGCATAATTGTAGACCAGTGCAGCTATTTGTATAGTAAGTGCTGTTTCCAAGTACCAGGCATTTTCAACAAATCATAAATTTTTTAAAATATTTTTCATCCTGAGATCATGTATAAAATAGATAAATAGTTGAAAATGATATAGTTTTTTACAAAAATATTCCTATCTTGTTGAAGTTTTATTATAGTTAGAAAATGATGCAGTATTTGGTTTTGTATTTCTTCATAATAGATGTCAGCTTCTCACCTTATAAAGCATGATTGAATTCACCAGGTTCTTCTGTGATGTTGCCCCACCAAAGGTAAAAGACACAACCACACACCATTTTCACCTTAGCTGCAAAGTTTATTGTTTTGTTGTAAAATGAAAATAATTCCTTGATGTAAAAATCCAGAACTATTCCTCTATTAAACATTTCACATAGGTATAGTAAAGAATGTTGCTATCATTATTGTTTTTTTTCACATCTGATTAAATAACCATGAAAAAAGGTGTTAAATAATTTGTTTCATGGTATAATGATAACAAATGTGCCTTTTTTTAATATAATACTTACATGACAAATCAAACAAAATTAGAAATTATGTTTATTTTGAACAACAAAATATTCCTTTCTATTTTCTTGAAACACTATATTTTCATAAGATAGCCTATTTTTTAATTAAAGGGAAAGGTCATGTGACATGATAGAGGTTTAAGGGAAGTGAAATTTGTTTTAATAATAATAGTAATAATAATAATATCACACAAGAAGTAAAAAATCTAATCTATAAAACACTAATGCATAATAAGCGAACACCCTCTCTTATAATTCATTACTGCACAACAAGAGCACAACCCTCTTTTCTATTAGTTTCTTATTGTGTGCACTCCTACTGCAACTTTGTGGGCATATAATACACACCTATAACATAAAAAGACATAAAAATATAAATATATAATACCCATATTGATAGATTATGTTATAACAGAGGCAAAAAATATCAGCAAGTTACATTTTAATTCATCTTTTGTACACATTAATAAATAAATACAAAAAATTATATATACTTTATCTAACTCCAAATGCATACATACATTCATATATATATATAGTTTACCTTGACAATAGTGGATGCTAGTTCATTGAAATATCAGTATATAATAGAAAAAAAACACATGGTTTTTACCCCCTCCAAAAATCATATATATATATTATAACGATCGAAATGAAAGTGAAGATCGAATCTAATCGCAAAAACGATATCTGCTCTACAAGGGCGCCATTTAGGCATTTGAGCCTAGAAAAATTTATAAAGTAGGCAGATACGCGCTGTTAGGATTCCACTTTATTTACATATTTAGATCATTAGCCCATTGTCACTAGCTCAGTGGAGACGCAGAGATAATAAAATATATAACCTTAGATATAAATATAAAAAAATAATAGCCACTGCCAGAAATTAACACATTAAAAATATTTATTTACGCACATATAAAATAATATTTAAATTTTGAGGAATAAATTTCGTTTATAATTTTATATTGATCTTTAATTCTAAATTTAAGTAGATTTCAAATAATGAGTTTACTATTTATTTAGAGGGTCGAGTATGAATGGACTACATAGGTCTACATTTGAAAGGAAAATATTCTTCCCTGATTTAACCTTAGGCAACAAATTTCGCAATCAACTGGCGCCAATCCATCTGATACATTCATGTATTCAATGTAGCATGATACGACAACACAAAATACTATATTGTCAGGAATGTACATCTGAACAATAAGTAGAAATAGAGAAGATATTGACTCTCCACCAACAGGAATATGACATCTGTTGGCAAGTAGATCAATAAACTAAAAACTCCATAGGAATGGACTGCGGTCTTCTGCCGACTTACAAACCCATCCATAGGCAAACAGAGGGTGTGTGGCATATATCTATAATCCTGCCCGTAGCGGACCTCATACTACATCTACTAATTACACAAATATATCCAATCCATTGAACCAATTCAACTACGAAATGAATAACCTAAGATTACCCTCCCTTAATACAACTTTACAAAACTATATAGCCATTCACGCCCGACTTAATTTTAACATTTATATACGTTCGCACAGATTTGTTTAAAAATGTTGGGTATAGATCGATTACACAGATTCCACGGTCAAAAACATTTCCAAATAAACATAAACGATCAAAATACAAAACTATTGATACCGACAATCGCAGAGGGAAACTTATAAGTAACCCAATAGTATTCACCATAAGATACTTGCGTTGTCACCAATAACTTAAAAGACATCCGAATAAATACATTTTAGATACTCACCGTAAGGTATCATTATTTATCGAATGTCTATATATTTTGATCAAATATGAAAACCAAAATCTAATTAACCGCAAACGAATCCATGCAAGCGTCTATAGACAACTTAAATGTAATGCATTTAATAATTTCTACAATAAAATATTACTACAAATAAAAATATTAAAAGGGAAATGATTCTTTTAACAATCGGGAAAGATATAAAATTAACCATTATTAATTTGATTTAAAACTTACAAAAGTCAGATAAGAGTCCATTTTAAATAAGTTGGCTTGTTTATTACATTGTACGACTTGACGAAAGTTCTTGATTGATTTTAATAATTGTTCATTTCCTATAGCTTACGGTAGCAGAGCTCCCGGTTCCTGGTGTCAATGTCCATGGAGTCTTTAATTGCAAGATCAATCTAATGTTCAGGAGGTGGCATTTGCTGGTTCATGGTATCAGTCATTTCATTTCAGAGATAAGTGAGAGAGAACGATAAAGTGCGTCTTTATCGCTCGTCTCACCCAACCAAGTTGAAAAAGCTTCTTCAACTCAATATTTTTTTCTTTTTATATCATCCACAAGGATTCACTGAACAAAACGTCACTAATCTGTTTTTTCGTTATGGTCCGAGCCAAGGCTTAGTGCTTCCATTGGTCAAGCTAAAATTTCTTTCTTCTCTTATCTAACTTTCCATCTGACTTTTTAATTAAACAGCTTTTAGATAATTAATAAACAATCATTTCCATTTATAGATTACAGGAATTAATTAATACCTGTTTTTATTTTAACTTACGTTATTTTTTTTTTTATTAAAATATTTTTATATTTCAATCTTGTATCTTTTTATTAAAAAAAATACGTTCAAATATTTTTTTTTATGAAAAAAATATTTTTAAAGTTTAGCATCTGTGCGAATGTATACGTTTAACAATATTTTAATTTTAGCGTTTAGTTTTTTTTTCTTTTATTTGCGAACTTTTAAGTTTTTATTTTAAATTAATGTAACGACATATTTATATATCGTTACAATATATATATAGTAACCTTTACTATAGGTACAGGCAGTTATATAGAGTTGGTAAAATAGCTAATTTAACACATTTGAAATTTTAGGTCATTTTATAGCATATAATGTAAATTTTATAGATAACAGGGGTTTAAACTCATTAGACAAAAGCTTATACAGATATATCACATAGTTTGAACAAATGATACAATAAATTATCTAAAATATAGTATTAATCTTAATTTAATATAATGGTAAAATAGCTTAATTATAATGATAAATATTTTATATTACATGTTTAAGATAATTATTTTTGTTTAAAATATTTAAAATGATAAGTTAATTTAATATTATTTTAAAGGTGATGAAAGTGTTATATGATTAGGTGGTTGTATGAATATGTGTACTTTCAGTAAGTTAGGGAAAGAAAACTTTAATTTTAGCTTATAAACAAAATTTGATTAACAATAAAGTGTAGCAAATATTCAGTCTAGAGATATTAGAAAAGTAATGAATAAAATTATTGTTTTATTTAGGTGTAATATTTTGTTTTTAAAATCAATTTTAGGTTATTAAAATATTAAAAATTGTTTTAATAAAAATATTTAATTTTTACATAAAAATATTTGATATTTATGATATTAAATAATTTGATAATATTTAATATTGATGATTCATAGTTTTATAACAATTTTAAAAACCATATTGATGTAGTTATGTAAATTAGAAACTTTGTACAAGCAGTATTGACCAATAAAATCATTGGATTAAGACCAATATAAAAAGAGAGGTTGAAGCCAGTCTAGACAGTTGTGTTTTTTCATAGATTTTCAGTGATTTACAGATTTGGATTAAGATACATTTAGTTTCAAATTTATAACTATATATTTTTATATATTGTAACTATGGTAATTTATTTTAAATTGTTATTATTTTACTTGAAAGTGTTTTCTTGAAAATATAATTGAAATAACTACTTAAATAATGATTCAATAAACTCCAAAGTTCCTTGTTAGTTTGTTCTTTTTGAACTTAGTTTAGAACCTCAATAATTCTATAGAATGTGATAGTGGCTACTTAAATATTGTGGAAAAAAATTACCAAATATCAAGCAAATGACTGCAACAAAACCAGAGAGGATTTATGTAAGAACTTTGTACTTTTTATAAATAATATGCTTGGATTGAGTGACCATTTATTTGAAATGACTTTATCTTATTACAATGCAGCTACCTTATTAAAGTTAATTAAGAGGAATCAAATATTCATTAAAAATCTTATTTGTAATATTATATTTAAAAAAAAGGAAAGAAAATTAAGACTCTGCACCTATGTTTTAAAACTGAACTTAAAATGTCTTATGGTATGATTAATGTCTGTTTTAGTATATAATTAATAGTAATAACTCACTTGATTTGTCTTTAAAGAAATCAAAATGGACTTATATTTTAAGAATGATGTATTTAAAGGCAAATTGAAGAAGAGGACCTTTGAATATCTTTGATGCTTTTAAAAAGTATTGTTATTAAATAAAAAAAAATATTTTAACATAATTTATCTGAAATAATGAACTCAGATTCATCTTTTAAAAGATTAAAATTATATCTGTTAATAAATGTTTTGAATGATATAACTGTCTTTTATCTGGAAAAGAAAAATATTTAGTGACAAGATATATGTTTAAAAGGATAAAAAATCATACATTTTTAAAGAAAGAAATATTTATTTAAATTCATGAACTATATATCTGCTGATAAAGTAGACATATAAATAATTTATAAATAACAATTATTTAATAAATAATTTATAGTACATAATGTTTGCTACTAATGTTTTTGACTGATGGAAAATGTGAATATTGTTTATATTATATTTAGTGCAATATATCTGTTATACATAATGACCAAAATGAACATAAGAAAATATTTTTGCAAAATGGATTTTGAATTATTATTCCATGAAGATATTCAATGCCTGGATAAAAGTTTTTCAGAAAGGACTGAAATAAACATTTTATATTTTGGAATCATTAATATTCTTCTTAGATTTTATTGGATTTTGATATTATTATTTGTACATTTCTTCATATGGCACCAAGATAAAAATATAATTGTACACAATGCTGTCCAACTGTAATTAGGCAAAGGCGCAAGATTCCTGACAGGCAATTTAACTTATGAGCAGCAGAAGGAAAAAAAAATCTTTTCTAACTTTATTAGTATTATTTTTAATATTAAGTTTAACATTAATATTTAAAATTTTACAATTTTTTATTTTAAAACTAACTGTTGCTATTATATAATTTTAAAATAAATTAACTTTATTATAAAAGGAAGAACATTGAGATGTTCAGAAATGAATTAATAAATGGAAAATATAATGAGAGCAATCGATAATATTATTAGAAATTTTAAAATCCATCCCATCAGAGAAAACAAACAGAATAAACCCCGTATCTTACTGCCGTTTATCAAAAATGTACATAAAGACTTGAACACAATCTTTAGTAACGATTTTAGCTTGTGTTATCACTCTCCCCTCAATTTCAACAGATGAGTAAACAATACTAAGGACCACATCCCCCCAATATACACCCAACAGGCCACTTACAAGATTGTGTGTAGTAACAATAATTGCCTGGTAGCATATGATGGTGAGACTAGAGCATCCATCCACCCATGACTCGCACAACATGTATATGCATACAATAATGCTCTGGCTGATCCACCCACCCTTCTATTTTTGTGCAGCATGCAG
The DNA here is from genome assembly GCA_028023455.1 of Epiperipatus broadwayi. Lineage (NCBI taxonomy): Eukaryota > Metazoa > Onychophora > Udeonychophora > Euonychophora > Peripatidae > Epiperipatus > Epiperipatus broadwayi. The sequence continues at coordinate 1,984,595 of JAQFVV010006210.1, forward strand.
CTTCTATGGGACTCCAGTGCAGGCCAGAAAAACCTCATGTGATGTGCAGAGAGAAGCACAAGTTGCAAAGGAGAGTTAAGGAGGCATATTATATCATCTCTGACATTTACGCCATGAATAAAAAAGAAACATTTTATGCCATCTCCAGGAAGTGGCAAATCTAGGTCAATGGAAATCTAGTCCACCATAATGTGCATATTTTATTCCATCTACTTCTTGAAAATGAAGGCTTAGACCTTCGAAAGCACTTGAGTATAAAATTTATCATTTGTTAAGACGATGATTGTCTATTTATATATCGTATAGTTTATATATGTATTTATATTAACACAAATTTAGATTTTACAAATATTTAAACTAACACATAGTTGAATGTTAAATATTAAAAAAAAACCCAACAAATGGGTATTCAGAAAATAATTTTCTGAACTCAAATTTCAATCGTAACTTTTTCTTTGAATGTATGGTTTGAAAAAGTGGATTGCTGTCAATGGTCTTAGTAGTATAATGAGATCATTGGGAATTTTTTTATTGTTATTCAGATTACATTTTGCTTAATAATTTTGTTTTTCTTTTATTTAAAGGGTGAAAGATATATCCTAATTAGTATTTTAAAAGTAATATTTCATATTGCTTGAAATTAATATTAAACAATCGAATGAACCATAGATAAAATTATCAGCATGTGCATATTTTTATAAAAGAATTGATAAATGTGGATGGGTTGTTGTAGAATAGCTACTATATCCCACTTGATGGTACTGTTTTCATGCTTAAACTATAAAATATGATCATTCCCAGGCTGTTAATTATAATCATTTTGATGTGTTTTTTGTAATGCGAAAATAAAAACAAAAGAAAATCGTCTTTTTTAAATATTACTTAATTTTAAATATTATTTTTTTATTAACGTATACCAATTAAATGATAATAATAAATGTAAAATAAAATAAACAAATTACAATTTGATTCGTCTTTTTTAGTTTGCTTTTTATTAGAAAAATCAAGTATCTATCGGAGATTTTTTTACTGGGGTTACGGCTTTTTTTTTTTGTTGTTGTTTACCGCTAGTTTTTATTTCAAATAGAATGATAACTAAAAGTAAACTTGTTATGCTTACGTTTAGGGTTAGTTTTACGGTTAGGATTAGGGTTAGTTTTAGGGTTAGGATTAGGGTTAGTTTTAGGGTTAGTTTTAGGGTTATTTTTCTGTTGTTTGTAATGTTAAAATAAAAAATATCAAAATCGTATTTTTGTAAATATTTTTTTTACTAACATCTATAAAATAAATGATAACTATAAATGTAAACTATATTCAACAAAGTATAACAGTAGTCGGAGAAAAGAAAGAAACTAAAACTTTTTTAAACAACGACAAATATATATAATAAAATGTTTAATATATGTTTTTTATGACATTTAAAAAAAACGTGTACAATTGTACTTTTCTTACGGGATATTTTTGTGTTAATGCTCTTTTTTTATTTCAAAATTATACACATGTTACAATTTCTTGGTCTTGTGGAATGTTATGAACAGTACGTTACTTGACTCGTTATCTAATTCGAAATAACTTTAGACATATATTTCGTCAACATTTAATACTTAAAACTTCAATACACTATGGTGTAAAAAGTCTGTTAATTATTACTTTACAAAATGTGAACATTTCAATACTTTAAAATAAAAAAAAAATACAATGAAAACAACAGTTCCATCCAATTCAAAAACACACACCCTCTCCCCAAGCCATAACCATTTTATAAACTGTGCGAATTCGGAAAATGTACTTGCTGCGTAAAACATACATGCTGTACTGCGACACAACATAGCGGCCTGCAATCTGTAGCACAACAAAAAAGTTGTATTATAGAAAATGCAGGTTTGAAGGTGTCAGCCACGGAAACAGCATTTTTATGTGTTTTAGTGTGAAAACAGCGCCATCATGTGGGATATAGCTGCTCCTTGATGACAACCTGTGGATGAATGTTTGAAAACATCAAATAATATTTTAAAATATTTATTCAATGAGTGCTTGAATATGTGTATATTATATACCATCATTGAATTATTAATATGTTATTTTATGAATGTTATCTGTTGAAATACAGAAAAAGAGAATATTGATTTCTACATTATATCATAACAAATAAAATGTATAATACTGATGTATGTTTATCAAGATCATTTGTGTATGAAAACTTTTCAAAAACCCATCTTGAAATGAATTTAGATCTTTGTTATTTCTTTAATATTGTGTTTTGGAAGTTATTTTAGAATGCTATTTGTATATTTTACAATGTTGAATGAGTTATTCAGTATGGAAAATAGAGGATGGTAGTTGGGAGAGTAATAATATTCATATGAAATCCTAGGTGTTAGGGATATGTTGAAAACTGTTAGAATGTGAATTACATTTTCATACTTAAAAATTATTAAAATATACAAACAACATAGAGCTGTATTTCTCTTTCCACAAACAGTTACATTTTCTTATCATCAATAAATGCTGTAATAATGCCATGACTTGAATCTTAGTTGTCCGATGAAAACGGTCCTACTTTTATGATTTGCACTGTACTCATGATGATATTATCATGCTATTTTGAGACATTCTTGTTATTATTTCATATCCTACACTTTAATAACTATCTATGATCACAGGAATCATCATATAAGATAGTTTTATAAGTTAGTAAAGCTAAATCATTTGAAGTTGATTATTTGTGAGAGGGCAACATGTAGCATATAGAATTTCTTTCACAGGTGATGTTGAGATGTTTGATGATTGTCATAATATGTAACAGAAGAGAGGAATAATTAATGCTCATACAAATATTGGAAGAGATCACTTAGCTCAAACATATGCTTATTCAAATGGAATGAAAATGTTTTGAATGATATAATGAATGTAAGATTATAAAACAAAAAGTAATCCAAATGTCAAGCAATAAAATTTATACATAGTTCTTTAAATTTTATTATAAATAATTCACACTTATTTAAGTTACAAAATTTATAAAATTACCACTTAAATATTTTTGCATAATAGTTAATTTTTTCACATTTTTTATTTAAAATTTTCTGATATACAAATAAAGTTTTTTAATAATTTTTCTTTTAATATTTTATTTGGACATTAAGAAATATATTTTAAATTATAAACTTATATTGATGCATTTACATCATAAGAAATATATTTTATAATAGAATAAGTATAATATTAAGTTTTTTTTTAGAAATTGGGAAATTTATTGCAACTGTTCCCAATACAAATAATAGAATACTATTTTACTGAATAAAAATTACATATTATCATTACTGTTGTAAGTTTCATTATATTTGATTTTGAAATGGCCAGAATAAAGGCTATTCTTATTTTATTTCTTGTATTTATTGGCAAAATTTATTGTAAATATTTTTTTATGTTAAATAATGTTAATTCTTTATTAGCTTTTGTAAATACTTTTTTTATATTATGTTATAAATTTATTGTTAATTTGTAAATAAAATTGTTACCTGTTTTGAAATCTACATTTTAGTCATATTGTGATTTATCTGCATGTTGTTTATTTGGCTTTCATTCTACATGCATGATCCACAGAAATTAATAATTTAAAATATTACTTATTTGGCGTATGATCCTTAAGAATACTTAGATAATATTTCTATTATATTTGAGTAAGTAAACAAGTATATTATTATTACTATCATAGAAGATATAATCATTTTAAACTGATACAACCCCAGAGAGAGATACTTGAAATTGCCACAATATTAAAATACATTATATTTTTTAAGAATGTCACATTAAACAAAAAATGTTTACTTAAAATCTTATTATATTATTTATTTATTTTATTACCAAATTGTAATTATGAAGTAGATTTAATGTTGAGAGTCATTAAGTTATTTTAGTTGCTTATTGTTGTTATTATTTTGTAAGAGTAGTTAGTAATCATGTAAAATCCTTCAACATATTTAACTACAATGTGTTAACTAATTTAATTTGTTATTAGTTTGTTAGAAATGAACCTGAGGTTATTATTATCAAGTCCTCCCTTATCAATATATTATTATTCCCCAGAATATCCTATTTCACCCCAGTGGACAATTTTACCAAAGTTTTTATCAGGTACACAAGATGTGCATGGTCTGATTAGAGGGGGGAAAGTGCAACCATCAGTTTGAGAGGTCTGCAGAAACACCCAAAGTTCAATGGGTTATCCCTACATTCCATAGGTACATTTATATTTCAACATTCCTACAACTCCTCACTCTTTAAGGAGATCACTTCCATAGACAAGCCTCCCACTCTTACTGTTAGCACTGGTTGGCCAACAACCCTCACATCCCTTCAAATTTACTACTATTCCTAACAAGCCATTCTTAATGAAAATCCAATTCCTGGGAAGCTTACTACATTCTTAATTTTGATGTTTCTGCAGGATCAACTCTCCTCTGGCTCAACAACTACCTGCTAATGAAGATATTTAAGTAATGGTTCCTTGAGCCCAAATTCGTTGATTTCCTGTTGAAAATAAACCTCAATGCCTTGCCTACTAAACACTTTCTTGTACATTGCTGAGGATTCTCAAACATAGATTCCACTTGCACCCTATGCCTCAGAGAAGAGGAAACTTCTCTTCACTTTCTCTGCTACTGCACTTCCCTTCAACCCTACAGAGACCTTATAGCCTCCATGCTAAATGACAAAATGCCTTCCTTATCTACTCTCATTAACAATATGCTGTGTGGATCCATCACAGAAATATGTTCATCAACATTCTTACTGTTTTTGCTATGATACACCCAGTGCTGGATCACCTTTAATCATATACTGGAGTGTCCGCTTGATTTATATATTGACAAAATGGAAAAAATTCAAAAGAGGAACCAGAATTTGGCTCCCTCACCTTTAATCATATACTGGAGTGTCCATTTGATTTATATATTGACAAAATGGAAAAAATTCAAAAGAGGAACCAGAATTTGGCTTCCTTCTACATCTATAATTCCACATGAAAGCTAATTGATTTTCCCCTCAAATGCTGATTCCTTTCATACCTGAATAGAAATCATCTATCCTGGAAATGATTAGGGGCTGATTTGCATGCATTCCCTTTGGGATTGATTATGATTTGCCTTACTTCTCAAGCTTATTGGCCAGACTCTGAGTATTATGACATTGACTTCCATTCTGAACGGTCAGTTTACCTATAAAAACTGTGGCTTTGCAGGTGACAAAAGTTTAGAACTATCTTTGTACATTTCAAGACATGCAAGTGTAGTCACCTAAATCCCAGGCTCATTCTTTTGCCTCTGTGCATCATATTAGGTCTTATAGGCTGTGCCATGCATGATGTGTCAATATTGAACTTCTACCTCTCTGAAACATATGTATCCTGTCTAATTTTATCATAAACTGTAACGAAATTTTAGAATAAAATATTCTATATTTTTATAAAAAAAAACTTTACACAATTTGGTACTTACGTATTAAACCTGCTATGAAATATCACAAATGTATTAGTTCAGTGATAACTTTTTAATCTTGAAATCTTGTTAATAATACATTGTACATGCTTACACCTACATTTTTATATGTAATATATGCAGGATTCGAACTCAGACTTTCACATGAGCCTCAGCTCTCTGAGCCATCTCATATTGCTGACTTATCTGATCACACACATGTTAAAAAGATAAATAATCACCAATATACATATTTCATGCTAAACCAGCACTCGTCAATTCATCCAGATTACCATCTCCACACATATATACAATCAGTGCTCAGCTTTATATTAATGTAGCCTCTTACTACTTTAATGGACAGGCTTCTAACTACTGCAACCCACAAACTCTTAGTTTGAAGCCTGTCCATTAAAGTATAAAGATTGGCTATCTTAATATAAAGCTGATCACTAATTGTATACATGTGTGGAGATGGTAATCTGGACCACCTGATGAGTGCTGGTTTAGCACAAAATACATATTGGTGATTATTTATTTTTTCAACATATGTGTGATCAGGTAGATCAGAAATATGAGATGGCACAGAGAGTTGAGGGTATTGTGAAAGTCTGAGTTCGAATCCTGAATCTTGTAAATAAAATATACATTAGATCTTCTGACAAACTTAATCCATCAATTTTGATAAATGCCAAGTAACTTTATTTAATACAAAATGGTGGTCTGTAACTATATTTAGTGGAAGTAAACAAGCACTTATTAAGGCTTTGAAGTGAATAAAGTTATTTGCAAAATTGATAACAACTAATCTTATTTCCCACAAAATGTCGACCTATAGCTTTATTTACTAGAAATAAATAAACATGTATTTACATTTTTTATGAAAAATGTTGTCACAGCAAATAAACTTTTAGCAACATACATTTATCCCAATGTTTCTTACAACTACGGGTGTGGGCAGAAGTTTTAATGTCCTGGAAAATGCCAACAAATGTGTAACTATGATTTACATGAAAATATTTATATTCTGTCAGCTCATTCTCCTTTCCTCACATCTTTAAACCTAATCTCCAGATGCACTTCATTTCTAAGCTCAACAAATTTGTCAATGAGTTTTGCATAATCAGTGACTACTGCTGCTTTTTGTAGGTTAAATGCTGTTTCTAAGTACCAGTAATATTTAACAAGTCACAGAAAATTCTTAATATTTTTTCATCCTTAAATCTTGTATATGGTAGCTAAATAGTTTAAAATGAAACTATCATTTTTTTACAAAAATATCATTACCACCTTGATCTTTTATTATAGTTAGAAAATGATGCAATATTTGGTTTTGTATTTCTTCATGATAAATGTGAGCTTTTCAGCCTATAAAGCACAAGTGAGTTCATGAAAGGACCCAACCACTCATTATTTTCAATTTCTCTGTAAACTTTATTGTTTTGTTGTAAAACAAAAATAATTTCTTGATGTAAAAATCCAGAACTATTTTTCTGCTTAACCATCACACTGAAATATGGTAAAGAGTGTTGCTATAATTTTTTTCCATATCTTATTAAACAACTATAAAAAAACCTTTAATGATCTGTGTAATGATAAAATATGTTATGCTTTTTTAAATTTAACACTTTCATGATAAATCAAATAAATTTCAAAATCGTGTTTATTTTGTGCAACAAAATAGTTTTTTCAATTGTTTTAAAACACTGTATTTTCATAAGATATCGTGAATATTTACATTATCATTTGACATAAAGCAATTTATTTCAGAAGTTTGCAGACTTGATTGACACTTGTAATTATAAGAAACAACACTATCATGCATGAATGCATCATGGGCATAGTTTCAAATTGAAACAATCATCTGACATGACAGGACTTTCACCACATGATCATCATTTCTTATGCTTGTTCATAACTGTTATTAAAACAGGCAAAACTCTTCATACAGTATTGCCACCTGGTGCAAGCCAGAATAATCAATGGATGCCAGAAAGCTTGTGCATAAAATTTCTATCTAGTGCCTGCTCATCCAATATTCCCAGACTAGTTTCTGGCTTGTGGCCTATATGACTATATAGGCTAATGAGCTTGGATTGAAAATATTATGTTTTCAAATTTTATTCACATAGTTTTGTAGATAAAAAGAAATAAAAGGTGGTTGCTGGAGGGTTGCATTAGATCCTAAGATCTAGGTGCTGTACTCTCAGATCCAAGGCTCCTCACTGACAAAGGCCACAAGCCAGAATCTAGTCTGGGGATATTGGATGAGTAGGCATTAGATAGGGATTTTATGCACAAGCCTTCTGGCATCCATTGATTACTCTGGCTTGCACTGGGTGGCACTACTGTATGAAGAGTTTTGCCTGTTTTAATGATAACACTTTAAGAGAAATAAAATTTGTTTATTATTAGTATATTATCAATCCTCTAACTGATAAATAAAATCGTTGGCCTAGACACAAGAAAAAAACTACTTTAAGTATTAGGATTTATTCAATGTACAAAATGAGAAACCGAACTACTACTTAAATTCAGTAAATATTTTTTAAGGCTGGTTTTACATTCAAATTAAGAGTTATAAAAAATTTAAGGAAAGTAAATTTTTGATTGCAAAGCAATTTCCTTGTATTTGTAAACAGGGAGCTAAAATATTCTATATTAGATATTTGAGGCATGGGATATAAAAGGGTATCTGCAAATTCCTTCTAATAATTTGCAAAAATATAGGAGAAGTCTTTCAATGTAACTGATTTTTCCATGTGATGTGATGTGATGTGATGTGATGTATTATGGCTTCTCCTTAAACGAAGTCAAGAATATCTCAGCAATTATGCTCAGATAAACCTGTTAGCCACTTTCTTTTACATTCCCCACTCTAAATTTACCCATAATCTGCTCTATCCCATTTCCACAACATAATTTTTGTCAACTCTATAACCTTTATATCTAAATCCCCCTTATCTTTTCCCAAACCCAGCATAAAAACCAATAATTCACTTTCTGTATAATCACTCTTTTCATATTTATTTTTCCACAACTTCATTATATGTACCCTTTCTGTTTTCAAACATTTACATTCAATTAACAAATGCCTAATATTTTCAATTCCTTCCTTACATAATTTACAAAATAAATCACCCATATTTTTCCATTTACATGTATATTCTTTTGTAGCTAAAGATCCCGTTCGAGCCTTAAACAATAAACTACTTTCCTTACTATTATCATATATTAACTCACACCTAATATTCTGTTTATTTCTATATATATTTAAACTCTTTTTACTCTCCATACTATTTCTCCATCTCTCTAATTCCCTAGTCTTTATTAATAAATTTATTCTTTTATCCCATTCCTTACTACTATAACACTCAATAATCCTCTTAACACAATCATCCCATCTTTTGTACAAATATACTGATATAAATTCTTTATCCAAATCTTTTGCATAGCGCATTACCTTTCTCACCCATCTTGTTACCTGCCCTTTACTCATAACCCAATTAAATACTATTTTAGCTATTCTTTTATTATCCATAAACTGCAATCTACCAAACATTTTCATTTTACTTTTGCATCTCTCATATGAAAACTTGACCATCCCATTTCTCCTTGAATTGCCTCCCTTGCTGTCCATACTTCTGCATCCAATGCATGTCTTCCTACTTCCCTTTGAGCTTTTTCTAAATAATCTAATATCTTTTTACTAACATATAATGCATCATTACCATATGTTAACCCTGCTACTGCAACTCCTTTCCATATAATTCTAGCTACATCATATTTATTATATGAAAATACTGTTAATTTCTTTATCAATCCCTTTCTTTTCTTTGCTTCATTTATCAATTTTTTCTCCCATTCATCCAAATAATTTTTCTGATTACTTAAAATAATTCCCAAATAACTATATCTATTCACCACACTTAACTTAATATCTCCCAATAAAAATTCTACATCTTCTCTTTCCTCAGTATTAACCATCATTATATTTGATTTTTCTTCACTAAATTTAATCCCCATCTCTTTACCCACCCTTGCACATGTCCTCAACATAACTTCCATATCTTCTCTTTTTTCTGCACACAAAAATATATCATCTGCAAAAAAAGACCTGACAAAATATATACTCCCTTACTACCTATTAACGGTATCTCTATCCCTCTTCCTAATCTTTCTATTGCTCTTTCCATTTCACTCAAATACAACACAAACAAAATAGGTGACATAGGGCATCCTTGCCTTAGTCCCACACCATTTTTAACTTTAATTGATTCTATATTCTCTAATTGATATATATAATAATTATTTTCATATAATTTCTTAATAATATCTATTAAAGCTTCATCCATTCCCAAATTTGCTAAACTTATCCATAATCTATTTCTATTTACTCTATCATATGCCTTCTCTATATCTATAAAACTCATATATAACTGTTTATCTGCATTCCTACTCATATCCATAAGTTGTGTAACTACAAATAAACTATCTCCTATACGCCTATCTAATCTAAAACCTCCTTGCATTTCCCCCACTACTTTATTCCCTTCCATCCATTTTACAACTTTACTAGCCACCATATATGAGAAAACTTTATATAAAACTGATGTTACCGCTATCGGTCTATAATTATTCAACTTTCTATGATCCTTACCCTTTCCTTTAAATAATAACCTTACTCTTGTATTACTCCAACTACTTGGGAAAACTCTATTCTGTGCCATTTTATTAAAACAGGATAATAACTTTACTTTTGCCCTATATCCTAAATTCATTACCATCTCTGCTGCCCATCCATCTAAACCTCTTGCCTTCCCACTTTTCAATTTCTTCTCTACCTCATTTAGTTCATTTTCTGAAAAACTAATATTCCCATTACTATATTCTTTCATATTTTCTAATATTCTATCATTCACATCTAACATCTTTTCTATATTCATTACATAACTATTTAAGATTCTCTCTAAATCTTCTCTAGAACTACACTCAGTTCCCTCATCATCTAGTAATACTAACTCTCTCTCCCCTACATTTCTCCTTTTAATATAATTCCAAAATTTTTTACTTCCATCTCTTCCACTTTTATTAATATCCTCCAACAATTTCCTATTCAATTTCATTCTCTCTCTATAAATATCTATTTTAGCCAACTTCTTCTTTTCTAAGTACTTTTCCCATTTAGCATTAATATCTTTTTCACTTTCCTTATTCTTAATAGCACACTTATATTCTCTACATGCTTCTTTCCTTTCTTTTACACTTTTACTAATTTTAATTTTTTTATTACTTTTATTCTTTTCAATATTCTCACCTAAAACCCTATTTGCAACTTTTTCTACTTCCTTACACCAATCCTTATACTCATCCCCAACCCACTCTTCCATTATTTCTTCAACTTGTATTTTATACTCTTCCAACTTATTCTTATCATTTACTCTCCATCCACATCTTTCACTATTATTTCTACTTTTATTTCTATTCTCCATCACATTACTAACCATTTCAATTACAATGAAATTATGATCACTAGTGCATACTTTTTCTTCATTATCAAATACCTTAATTTTCCGTATTTTATTTATTCCCTCTTTCTCTACCAATACATAATCTATTGTGTGAAATATATTATTTCCACTGACATAATGAATCAGTGCTGCCTTCTCCCTTGAATTTTAGGAAGCAGATATATATATTTTGAAGAAGTCAATTTAAAAATACTGCAGTTATGAAAACAGAATTCTATGACCTTTTTTTTTAAACATGACTATAGCTTGCATTTTATGATCACAGATGGAGCTTTACTAATAGCTCACTCAAGCTTGTTTACAAAAAATGCTGAGAGAGAATCGAAAATTCAATATTTCTTTCAGACAATTTGAAAAAGATATTGAATTTTCGATTCTCTCTCGGCATTTTTTGTAAACAAGCTTGAGTGAGCTATTGGTAAAGCTCCATCTGTGATCATATATATATATATATATTATATTAATGAATACATATTATATATATTAATAAATTAAATAGTTTAGAAAGTTTAAAATGGAGTAAATCTTTTGAAAAAAAAATGTCAATTCAATATTTGGATATTAAAGTTACTCGTAATAAAAGATATTGAAAAAAGAAAATATATGCCTTGATATTCAAATGTGCCAATAGTACAGAAATTATCTGATTTAAAATCATTTATATTTAGGAATAATAAGTTATGTAAATATAATTCTGATAAAATAAGTAACATAAATGTATTTACTATGGATTTATTAAATATTGGATATGGTCATAAATTAATTTATAATATTGTTACTAAGTTTAATAATAATAGTGGTATTTTGAGTGCTATAGATATTGATAAAATAAAATATACTTGGATATCAATACCATTTATTTGTAATGAACAAATGAAAGTTATAAAACAGATATATAAAAATATATGTCTAGTCGCATTTTATACTACTTCTAATTTAAATAGATTGATAAATAATTAAAAAAATAGATGTAGTATTTTAAATCAAAGTTGTGTAATATATAAATGGCTGTGTGTTTGTGGAAAGGCATATATAGGTGAATCTCAGTGTACATTGGAGAAAAGATCAAAGGTGCATTGGTTGTTATATAAACGAGTACAAAAATCTAGACAAGAGAATGTTAGAAATGATGACGTATCACCTTCAGTATTTTTTGATCATAATGTAACATGTAATTATGGTTTTGATTTTGGTTTTAATAAAGTTAAGATTTTGTGTATTGAATGAAATAATAATAAACATAAAATTAAAGAAGCTGTATTAATAAAAAATGAAAAGCAACATTTGATAAATAGACAGGCTGCCAATATAAAAATTAATGAATTGTGGGAAAATTGATGTATGACGTAATTCTTTTTCTATACATTTGTAACAGTTTTTTGTAATACAATTTGAATCTGGTTGATAATGACTACATAGATAGTTGAAAGCACTTCTATTAAATTATAGTATATATTTGTTTTTAAAATATTTTTTACTGTATTAATTATTGTATTGTTTTGAATAATTATATATATATATATAATTTTCAAAAATGTTCAAAACATTGCAGGATGAAGTTGCCACAGGACATTCTCCCCATAACATAGCAAACTTCTTTATTTCATCTAGTGATCTCACAAATAGTTTCTATATAGATCTTTCACAATTTCTTGGATTTTATTTAAAATATTCACTGTCCATCTATTATCACCTCTGTAATAAATATGCTCAGCCCAATGCTATTTTACTCCTTATTCTTTTAATATTGTCAGTGATTCTCTCCCATTCATATATTTGGCTTTTAATTTTATCTCCTTATATCAAATATTAAATTCTCTATATTTTGTTTAGTGGTATAAAAAGTCTACTTCAATCTTTAATTAAATGTCAATGCAATAGTGTAATGAAATTTAATATCACCTAGTGCTCATTAGTAGTATCTTTGGATATAGTGAAACTTATTTCTCTCACTTATCTAAGATTATATCAAAATTTATTTTTAGAAATAACCTTCTTGGAAATATAAATATTAATACTTAAGATTATATTGATAAGTTCTTCTGCATTAGCATATGCTGTTGGTGAATATTGTGTCCCTGTGAGAAAAAAATCTTCTCACACTACATTTCTGTATAAGCTTCTAAATATAACACACTTGTCTATTCCTATGCAGTGGCACCCTATTTTTAAACATAATACTGCATCAGATATATTGTCTCATAAAAAGTGTATAACAATTGTTAATCCAATCAGACTTGTCCATAATGCAAATCATAATTTCAGTACCTAAGAAATGACTCAAATCAAGCACAAGAATGTACAATCATAAAATTGTGATGAACAAAATGGAATTTTTATACAATTCCAAATTAATTACTTTTTTCTAATCAACCAGAAATGCCAAGGAGATGTGATTTTCCCAGACACTACTGGATTCTCATCAACAGATGTAAGATAACTCACATTTGTGGTATTCATCTGTTTCATAATTGGAATTTACAAGACCACGATCTTGCAAATATGAACAAATATAAACTATGAACTCGTGTAGATATTGACTTCCAGATTTATGGCTATAGGAGGTGAATTGAAAAACTTAATAAGCACATTTATGAATATAATTTTTGTCTGTAATTTTTACAGGATTCTTTATGTTATCCTGTTAAGGGATAAACTGCCTCAATCTATATAGTAAATAAATAAAAAAAATGTCAGTTTTATTAAATGACATATTTGTTGCAAAAATATTGACAATGTTTAATAATTATAGAATCATAAAAACAATTATTCTTCCTTTTAAAGATAAGTAATTTTTTTCATAAAGCTAATCAACAATTAAATATTTAACATCCACAATTAAAATATCTTTATATCAAGTAATTAAATTGATAGTGATAAAATAGTTTCTACAACCCAAGGAACAAATAAATTACATTATTTTTTCTGATTATATATTTTGTTTTAGCAATTAAAAAAAAAAGAAATTAAAAATTTAAATGAATTATTTTTTCGTCTCTTTATTCAGGCTAATTTTTTTTTATAACTTTGTCTGTCTTCTTTTTTCTTTACCTTGAGGTCTCAGAAAATGAATTTGGTGGACTATGACAGTCATGCTTTAGAGAAACCTTTCCAAACCTTGTTCAAAATATGACCCCTTTTTACTATTTTCAAGAAACTTCTTTCCCCATTCTATCAGCAAATTCGCATATGAAAGCATTTTTAATAAATAAAAAAAAAAACACCTTAAAATATATTTTTCCAGTGCAAAACGCATATATCAGATTTTTTTTTTGTAAAAAAAAAAAAACTATATTGTTTTAATTTTATATTTGCCATAACTATCTGATGAACTTTGGGTACTAATATTTTTTCCCAGCAATAATAGGTTTTATATATAATCTAAATAAAAAATATCCAATGTGCGATATTACATTGTAAATTATTCCCATAGATGTTGAAACCATATATTTGCTTACTACCTACATATAAAAGTCAATAATGTGATGTGATGCACTGTGACTTCTCCTTATACAGAGTCAGGAATCTCTCAGCAACTATGCCCAGATAAATCTGTTAGCCACTTTACCTTCCCTTTCCATTCTTCATCCTAAATTTTCCCATATACTGTTTCATCCCATTTCCACAACATAATCTTTGTCAACTCCATGGTCTTTATATCTAAATTCCCCTTATCTTTTTTTAAGCCCAGCATAAAAACCAATAAGCCACTTTCTGTATAATCACTTTGTTTATATTTATTCTTCCGCAACTTCATTATTTATACCATTTCTGCTTTCAGGTATTTACTTTCAATTAACAGATGCCTAATATTTTTCATGTGTTCCTTACACAACTTGCAATATGACAAAACAAGAGCAGATCTGTATTCTAGTGTCATCTACTACAATCTTGAGTAATCAGTAGTTACCATATGCCTTAATAAATTTTGAATGATTATCCACCAAATTATTTTCTGATATTTGCCTTTATTATAGAGGCATTGAATCCAGTACTGAAAGTAATGCAATTAATTATACAGCTAACAACTAAGTATCTTTAATTCCATTTTACTATTCAACCTAAAAGTCTAAAATATAAATCAACACAGGGTTTTTGAACCCATGCCAACCTGATTGATCAGTTACATAGATCTAAAAGCAATCTAATAATTATACATTTTAATACATTTAATTTTTTATTAACTGTAGTCATTTTTTTCTCTGGTTAGAAATACTATTATTAACAATATATCACTTAATTCTTAGCTCACACAATATGATAAAAAAAACATGATAATCAGTGATTTCTGAAGTTTGTGGTAGATGGCACTAGTGCATTAATTTTACAAATCTTTCTTCTGTGGATCTTCTTTCTTACTATGCATTCAAACTACCTTCAAAGACTCAAAGAATCAAATCGAATCTTGGTTTGACAATTTATGACAATTCTAAAAGCTACCCACAGTCTAGGCTTTGCATTACTTTTAATTCCTTCACTCCAAAAAAAATAAGTAATCAATATTTACTTTTTAGCAAAAGTGTTCTTTCAATTTATAACTTGTTTGTACTGATTTTAATTAGCACTTTTATTTCTAGTTATGGTGTTACACTGAAATTTTTAACTATCTTAAAGCAACACTGTGAGCATTTGAAATACTAGACATTACTATGCATTCAATCACTGAACCTTTCCAACCACATCACCACAGAAGAAATTGCTAATGAATTTGCCTTGTGATTAAGATGAATTTTGCCAGAATATATATATCAAAAAGATTTTTTATGCACACACATTATTCATAAGAAACTAAATGATCTCTATATTTATAAGTTACTCCATATCTCATCATACAATAAATGCTAACATACCTTAACAGCTATTGTGTCTTTAAAAAAAAACACAAACAAATCGATTGCATTATATATTCATTATAAATTAGGTTTTTTATTGTTTGTTTTCTACATTGACTCATAAATACTTGTTACTGTCACTATTGATCCATGTATTTTCCATTTGGATTCCCAGGTTTTTACTATATGCGATATCTCAGTGACAATCTACAAGAAATTACGTCACCAGTTCAATGAGGCAACTATTAAAAAACAAATTAATATCATCTGATATCATAGATATATCTATAATTATAGAATGTAATACTTCTTACATCAAAAGATTTTCTAATATCTTAGTCTGCTTATGATAAATAGAATCGCAGATATGATAAAATCTTTTTATGCAATATTTTTTATCCTTTAATTTGACTTCACATTATGACTAATTTCTTAGTCTAACATTTAACAAACTTTACTCAGTAATTGAGTAGTTACTAAAACAGGTAAAACTCACTATACGTATTGCCACACTCAGCAAGCTAGAGTAATCAATGGATGCCAGAAGGCTGTGTGTGGCAATACGTATAGTGAGTTTTGCCTGTTTTAGTAACAGCTATAAGCAAGCATAAGAGATGGTGATCATATGATGTTTATTGTCTTAATTAAGTAGTTAATTTATGATCTCTCATTCCATTTTTTTATCCATCCAAATAATTTGTTGATCAATGAATAATCGATCTAAATATTTGAAATTTTGGAATTTAAAAGTATCTACAAGAAGCCACGCCAGTTTCAATTAATGTATTAAGTTTTTTTCTTATTCATTAGGAGCATTCTCTATTAAACACTTTCTGGAACAAGCTAATATCTATTGACAAAGTTATTATTATAAGTTATTTATATCCTGTTTATAAAGTCAAAAGAGTTATCTACTTTCCACATCTATTCTGGATTCCACTTTTATAGTTTGTTGTTAATTATGTAGTTCTCCATCATTTTGTCAAAATAAATTATCTTTCACAGAGGCAAAACTCTCTATATAGTAGCAGCTCCCAGTGGAAACCAGAGTAATCAATGAATTCAGGAAGGTTTGTGCATAAAATCACAATCTAGTGCTTACTCATCCAATATTCTCAGACTAGTTTCTAGCTTGTGGCTTTCAGCAGTGAGGAGCCTTGGAGGTGAGAACACTGCACCTAGATCTTAGGATCTAATGCAACTCTCCAACAGCCGCCTTTTTCTTTTTTAGCTAACTATAAAGCTTTGAGTATGAAATGAAAACACAATGTTTTCAAGCTAAATTTATTAGCTTGTATAGTCATATAGATCTGATCTCAATTCAGCATCCATATTTTTTGGTGTCTTTGGTTTTTTAATAACCATGTTCACTGTATCCTATTGGCAGGATTGGTATTAAACCATTTAACATCACATGATTAACCATTCTTTATGCTTACACAGCTCTTTTCACAGAGATAAAACTCTCCATACAGTAGCCCAATAAGATTAGGGTGTCAGTGGTTATTAAAGAAGCAAAGATATCAAAAAGTATGGATGCTGAACTTATTTCAGATCTCTATGACTATACAAGCTAATGAAATTGCTTTGAAAACATTAGTGCATTTTCATTTTGGACTCAAAGCGTCATAGTTAGTTAAAAAATAAAAGGTGGATGCTGGAGGGTTGTTTAGATCCTAAGATATAGGTGCAGTATTCTCAGATCTACAGCTCTTCACTTATAAAAGTCACAAGCTAAATACTAGTTTGGGGATGAATAGGCACTAGATAGGGATTTTTCATCAATTGATTACTTTGGCTTGCATTGAATGGTGCTACTGTATGGAGAATTTTGGGTCTGTGAAAACAGGTTGTGTAGACATAAGTGATCATGTGATGTTTGATGATTTATTGAAATTTATCTCTTTATATCTTTCATGAAAATAAATAAACTAAATATGTATTTAGCCAATTTTATTGAAGAATACAAAAGGATGAAAGTAGTTTAAACTCACAACCTGACAATTGACAAACCTGATGAATACTACTTCCTTCTTCATTGTTACTCTGTAAGAAGATGTCGGAGAAGCATTTGTATTGCATTGGTCTATTTATTAAAAAGAATATTTATCTTTAATATATCTACTTTTGGTATCTGTATTATCTTTATCATAAAAACAATTGTGCATATAGATATCTAAAATAAACATATTGTAACAGTCGGAAAACGTGTGACTCATAAACATAGTGCAGAATTCGACCACCACACAGAACAGCAGCACCATCGAGGTAGCAAAGTCACTTGTGTTACTGAGTTCGAACATAGTTTATCAGTTCCACAATACAATCCACGAAACAATGCATCTGATGTGACATTAGTAAATATTTCCTTAGGCACGGTGGTCAGGGATATGCAAGAGATTCATGATTTTATTCTCGAGTTAGCCAATAATCAAACTAATATTAATTAAACATTCATATTTACATAATCGAGGAAATATTATATAGAATGGGTATCGAATAAATGAAACGTAACTGCAGATGTATAGTTTAAAATTATTTATTAATACATTTTAATAAAACAACCATTTACTAATAATATTTTGTGGATTCAAAGCTTCAGTAGCGGGATTTGCGACATGATTATATTTTAAAGAATACATTTATTTATTTAGACATTATTTTATATTGAGGACTTCAGTAGCGGTATTTCCCATACTGTAATGTTTACAAAAGGAATTCACTTATTTGAAGGTGCAATCTAGATACCTAAAATTCTCAAGTAAGTATTTCTAATGCATGCCTTGGGGAACTTATACCTTTGCAATGCAAGAGTCTAAAGTAAGATTTAAGAGTAGCGGCGGACATATATTTTTTTAATTAAAATATTTATTTTATGACTAAGGGCAAACATTTATTTGAGAGTGAATTATGAAGATAATGCAGAGACGGAGTGATATATAGAATAATAAAATTAAGTAAAGGAACACGTGGTACGCTTTAGAAAGGCGATATGGAATGGCAGTATATCGAAACTGCAATGCCATGAATGAGTTTATGAGAATGTTGGGCTGGTCTCTGCCATTGTCCCGATGAAGTAAGGTGTCACATAAGCATAACCAGGGACAAGCGGTCCGTGTCACAGTTTTCCGGCTGGCTGCATGATGTCGTCAAGTCCTACGGGAGCACCCATTGTGCCCGCTTGTGCAGGACGACTGGGGTTAATTTCAACCCTGAAAAATCCAGAAATTTCACGGCGGAATGGGTCATCACATCTCTAAAATGTAACACATGTATAATGTATAAACGATTATGATGAGATTTAAATAGATTTCTAACTCGGCCCTACATTAACAACATTTACTAAAGAACGTTGGCGACTCTCAAAGAAATGTAATTTTCTAGAATTATTAAGATTTAATAAATACAAAACCTATATAAACTGGGAGTTATTACAACTAATATGCCAGCCATTTGCGAAGTAGTAGACCCTGCATTACAATAAATGATGCACTAAATGCGTGTCGATTTATATGAAAGTTAAGTTATTTAGGAAAGTAAATATTAATGAAAATTTGACACGCATTCATTGTTTTAAGTGATCATAGATTTAAACTTTGAAAATTGAGACAATTATGAGCTTGCAATAATTAAATAATAACTATAGATAAAAATGTAGATTATAGAAATACGCACCCGAGAAAGATAGAGTGAGGTAAGCTAGATTATCAGAGACATTTACACATTACATTAATTATTCAATTTTAGTTATATGAAGAAGAGCTATAGCATGTTATTAGAGTACTCTAGAGTATGAACACAGACAGGTACCTGTTTTATAAGAAGTTTTCTGATTCCATTAGTTTAGCAGCAAATAGTTCACGAGTGGCAATTCTTTCTTGTATTTAGATATTTCATTTACTTTCACAGCAGCAGCAGCTTTCTCATTTAGTTTAGGCAGCAGATCTTCATGGTGAATTTATGACGGGCAATGGAAAGTTCAGCATCCGATAGGCCATCTCCCGATGGAGAATAATCTAGGTGCTTTTACTCGGTCATACCTTGGCAGGAACAAATTATTTTTTATATTTTGGAGACTCTCAGTGATCGAGAGCAAAGCTAAAGTTGAAGTGAATGTCTCCAGCAAGTCTAAGATGGCCTCTTTTTTTATCTTGATCTTTCACATTTTTGTTAAGGTATTTTTAGGTTCTACTTAATCTGCCCTGAGGATAATCAATGTATTTTGTTGGTTTTAATTAAAGAAAGCTGCCGTTCTATTGTTTACATTTTACATTTACTAATTACATTTTGGGGACTTTTTCTTTAATTAATCTATTATCTATCACTGACCGATGCTTTTAAATTTCAAAGACAAAAAGGGAACATAAGATTATTTTAACTTTTAATTAAATATTACATCTGATTTTTTTAGAATTATTATTAAACGAAATTTGAACAAAGCAATAAATACGAACTTTATAATCCAAAATAAATGATTAAAATTATACAAAATTATATAACTAAAAGAAATCTAAATGATATTATTTTATCCCCATTTACTGCTTTTAATTTGAGATCGAAATGTGTGCGTGTTTATGCTGAATTCTACATATATTTATACATTTTTAATATTGTTACACACACAATTCGATACCAAAAAGTTTAAATTTGGGCGGGATAGACCGGTCAGTGAGAGATGACAGAAAAAGGTGAAACTTAAGATTCGAATACGAATCTTACTGTTTCATTATAAATAATAAAATATGCTAAATATATCAGATGATTGGAAGAGTGCAGTACGCATATTGATATTTAATGAAGATAATAAAAAAGATGCTTAAAATTATAAACCTATCTATTCTATATCAAATCTTAACCAAGATGATTACCAAATTGTCTACAGAAAACTTTGGATTTGAACCAAGCAGAAGAACAAGATGGATTTAAAAGTGGTTTTAGCATAGTGAGTCACATGTAAATACTGAGAAAATTATAGAAAGGACTAAAGAATATGGTTGCTGCTATGTTTTGGATTTGTAGATTATGAAAAGGCATTTAATTCTATGAGAATTTCTTCACTGATTAAAACATTGGATCACAAATGACAAAGAGCTAGTTTGTAATGTTTTGAAGAATATTTATTAAAATGCAACTGCAATGGTTAGATTAGATTATGGTATTAAGTAAATCAACATCTCAATCTATAATGTAAATTATACACACATGTACATTTATTTGTCATACAGAGTGGAACAATTTAGTGATATTAGTAATATTTAGCCAAGCATGCTTTTGTTACTGTGTACCAGACTCATGAGACAATGGTGTTTTTTTGATTGATAATGTTATTAGACTTTGCAATAAACCAGGTCTTTTTTATCTTCCCTCTTTCTAATCATTAATATCTCTTCAGATAGTATTAATTATTTGACAATAAAATTTATGTACAGTATTTTTCTTGTGATTGGTTAAAGCAGAATAAAGTAGAGAATCGACTTTAGCTTTTTGGTATTGATATATGTGATGTCGTAAACACACTGATGCATTAGCTTTTATCACACCATAATAAATGGCATTGTAGTCAGATCCTTGGTAAATAATAAAATATATGATTACATACTTATCATCTTTTTCTACCCTATTTTTTGAGTTGTTGATTAGTCCATATGTGATATTGGGGCAATTAATATCTAAAAAACTTTTTCATTAGTTTTGCAATTTGTGGATTAAAATGGAAAGCTAAGGGAATAAAAATAAATGATTATTTTAGTCATCTAGATTTTGTAGATGATGTGGCTGATTTTGCAAATAATGCTTCAGAGCTTCAGGAAATATTGCAAGGGTTATCAGATTAAAGTAAGTAAAAGAGTAAGGATAAATGTTAAAAAGGCTAAATCAATGGTAAAAGGATTTTGTAGCACGAAGAAAATAAAGATTGTTAATCATGAATTTAAAAAAATAAACACCTAAAAATACTTTGATAAAATTACTAAATATATGGAACACAATGAATTCATCCTATAATTGAACTTGGATTGAGTGCTTCTGTTTTATATGTCAAAGCATTGGCCAGGAAGAGAACCCAGGCCAGCTGCTTGGAAGGCAGCTATGCTAACTGACGGGCCACCAAAGTTTGACAGGATTGAGTGCTTTTGGTAGAAATAAATTAATATTATAAGGAACATGTTTGAAAAGGAAGATTTTTAATAAATATATTTCATCACTTTTTAAAAAGGAGCAATTCAGAAACTTCAAATCATTCAACAAAGAAGAGATAAATATATATTAGGAATGTTAAGAAGAGATTGAAAATAAAATACATAGATGAGAGAAGAAACAAATTTAATAACTTAATTGAAAAGATTAAGATTTTCAAGTGGAGTTGGCTGGGGCACATTTCCAGAAGAAATGATAATAGATGAAAAGTTGAAGTCATAAACGGTATCTTAAGAGATTGTTAAAGACCTAAAAACATCATATATGAGGTGGATAAATGAAATAAGAAATTTTTCTGGTGGAATGTGTAAAAGATAAGCTAGGGATTAGAGAAGCTTTCGTACTGTAGAGAATCGATAATTGGTGTAAAATGAATGAATAGATGTAACTTAGTCGTGACTAGTCACGATAAAGTTTGTCTCTTTTATTTATTTATTAAATATATATAAAAGTAAAATTTTACATTTAAGTAAAACAAAACAAAAACAAATTAAAAAAAGGCATTAGCTTTTTTAATTCATTGTAGGATCATTATCGCTCTCGTGCTCGTGAAAAAATAATATTGTGATATACTTTAAAGAAAAAATAATTTTGAATTTAGGCAATAGATGGCGATATAATATTCAAAAATTTAGCTGAAATCTCACAACTTTTTAGATAAAATACAAAAATAATTAGATAGATATGCATTGAGGGGAAAATTACGGACAAAACATGACACTATTAGATAGATATGCATTAGGTGAAAAATTATGAATAAAAAAATGACACTATTCGTTATGAAATGGAATAATATTTTCTAATGTGGGAAATGAAAAATAAATTAGAAATGTTTGTAAAGTTGAATAAAAATGATGATGAAGAAAAATACTGCTTAATTGGATTATGGGAATAGAACAACAATCAAGTTTGTCAAGAAGGGCTTTACAATATGCCAACTTAATAGATAGACAAATTATTTTTATAAAACAATGGAAATTTTTTTATAGAGAATGTATTATAGATACTTAATTATGAGGGGTGAGAAAAGAGATCAGATAAATTAGAGAGGCAAAAAAATTGAATTATGAAAAACAAATATGAATAAAAAATAATATTGCTTTAATATAATTTTCACTACACCATTCTCACGCAAGGTAGGGACTGGTTTCTACCTGCTTTTAACACATTGTGGAGAGGTGTAATTGTAAACATATGACCAAATACATGTGAAAAGGATGTAGGATTCCCAAGATGCACATTTTTTTTACATGTCCTTGGTCATATAATTATGATTACACCCCTTCACAATCTGTTAAAAGTGGATAGAAACCAGTTTCTATCTTGCAGAAGAGGATTATAGTGAAAATTGCAATATAAAAATATTATTCATTAAATGGATAATCTCTACCTTAATGAATGACTATAGTACAAGAACAAAAATTATATAAAATACAAAAGGGTATGATAGCATTAAAGATAGCTTGCTGTTATTTAGTAAAGCCAGAAGCTTTAGATACTAGGAGAAAAAGATAAAAAAAAATGGCATACGGATTTAGATTGTGGATATAGTTTAATTGGGAATGAGAAAGAGATTATTGAACTTTTTTTTTTCATATACAAAGAAAGATGATCATGATAAATTGTATAGAAAGTGGGTAAAATTCAAATATAAAGAGAATGAAAGAAATGGAGATTTATGACTTTTTGTTTAAATCATTATAATGAAAATGGAAGAATATGAGGACAGAATAGTTGAATTATCAATATATATTTTAGTAAAATGAGTTAGTAGAGAAAGAAAGTGAACTAGAGATAAAAAAAATTAATTAGATAATGAATGAAAAAATAGAAGAATTTATTGTGATTTTGGTGGAAGATAATATTTAACTTGATTGTATAACAAGTAATTAAACCAGTAGCTTAAAACAATAGAATGATACAAAAGCAACTGTTCTGTCTAGTGTCACTTAGTGTGATCTTGAGTTATTAATGATCACAAGGTGTATATAAAATTCAACTAGTATTTAAATCTCCATTATTAAACCAGCTTCTGGCTTTTGCTTTTATTAGTGAGATCTGGAATTTAAATGGGAACAAATGCAAATATCCATCCAGTGGCTACCATCATTCTGCTTGAATTGATATATAGATCTGTAACAAGTCCAAAAACTATATATTTTAATATCTTCAAATTTTCAATAACCGTAAGCACAATATTTTCTTGGCTATAAGTAGTAATAATAAATCACCAACTACCATTTTGAATACAATGATAATATAAAAGCAACTCTCTAATCTACTTAACTTCAATAATTAATAATTACCAATTGCATATAAAAACTGTATTCTTAGTATAAATATTCATCATCAAAATCATTTTGTTTTTGGCTTTATCAAACTGTCATAGTATTGAAACACTGAAGAAATGCAAAGATGCATCTAGTGACTACCTTTAATTCCATTTTACCTGTAAAGATAAAATATTGCAATCCAAATCAATATAGTCAATCTACATTAATGATTATATCAATATCGATACTAGGTGACATTAGAGTGGAGATCTACTATTGTATTATAATCATGTTCTAATTTGGTGCTTTGATGATTTGTTGGTAATTATTAAGATTCATAACCAGGTAAATAAAGTGCCTGCAGTTATTGAAGAAATAAAAGTTATATTTTAAGTAGTGACTAAACTGGTTTCAGATCCATATAACTGTTTAAACAGGTTGATTGTGAGTTTAAAACATTTGGCTGATTTGAATTCAAAGGTTTAGCTTGACAGGCAAATGGAGTTAAATGTAATTGTTGGATACATATCTTCATTTCTTCTAACTTTAAATTCCATATCTCATGAATAAACACAAAAGTCATAAACTGGTCTAAGAATGGGCTATGACCAGTATAAAGTGAAGGAACTGCTGCTGATGGGTTCTGCATAAGGAGTAAAAAAGACAAACATCCTGATACAGTAAAGCATCTTTCATCAACATCATTACTCTTACTTTATGCTGCAGATGCTGGATATAGAATTTTTCAAGCATGAGCATCTTATCCAAACAAATAACCCTCTATCTCTACCAAAGGAAAATCAGAGAAGCTCATTCAGACTTTAAAAACCATATGTATCAACAAATATGTTCATAAATGCAAACAATCTTCCATATGGAAAAATTTGTTAAAGCCCATTAATTTGATTCCTGTGGACTTTGATATTGATTTTCCCTTTTCACCACTACTTTTATATTTAAAAAAAAATTTGTTTTTATTTTCTATTGGTTGAATCATTAATCGTAATAGAACAAAAATCCTTGCAGCATATCCATCAATCATTTTTTAATAATATCATTCATTATCCAATTGATGAAAAGTGCAACCATAATGGAATGAATGAGAAAGGATAATATGGAGAAGTAACAATCATCATTATTCACAGTGAATAGTTGAATATCACAAGTTCAATGAATAATTATCAACAAATATAAACTGAATCTGAGAAAATCCAGAATAGAAAAATAGTAATGTTACACCACCAGCATTAAACAATAAGAATCAACAACCATCCCCTTGGGATGGGATTTAAAAGATTTTTAATATCAAAATGAAGTATAGTTATCTAACCACTTAAATGTTAAAATATCTAGCATAATAAAAAGGGCTGGGATTCTAATACATACTGATCATCTTCAACATCTTGAACATACATATGGTACTTTAAATGTACAGGCTAACTATACACTAATTTCCAATCTGTACAAATAAATTACAGTAAATGTACATTAAAGATAATTTTGACCTTCATGGCATCCAGAAAACTCTGAATTTCAATCATAGATATATTCCCCCCTCTCACATATATACAAATTGTTATTACCCTATAGTTAGTTCAGAATCACAAGAACCCTAGGGATGGTAACTGCAAACAAGAGAAAATTTAAATGTGTATGCTTAATTTACCTTAATTGAATTAGTTTTATTGAGGTAAGCTATAAATTTTTAAAGCAACATGCTATGATGAAATTGAGTATATACTTCTAATTCATACAACAGATAGGTGGAAGAATAAAAACATTAATACTTAATTTTTTAAAACAATTATTTAATATAAATTATTCAATAAATAATAAATAAGAAAATTCAGACAAGATATAATGACAATTTTAAATCTGAACACATTTTCTATAAATTTATATATATGTAATTTTATATAGCTAATAAGATTAATCTGTTGATTCATATTACTAAATTAATTAATGTTTACTTTAACAAAGATATTTTCCTTCTTACTAATTAAAACTGAAAAAAAAAACATTTTGCAATAAAATATAAACATTTAAGTTTGGCTAAAACTTTCTTACTCTTTCTTTATGATAATGAGAAGTTCCCTCACCTTTTTACAATTTGTAGAGGGAAAAAATAGATTTTAGCAAAAAAAAACAAATCAAAGTTCTATTTCTATCAATTAACATTATAAAAATTATTTGCAAATATAGATGTGCATACTACAATATCTTTTTATCATGAATTTATTTTCTGATTCTTTTTTTTTATAGTTATAATTTTCGTTTCTTTCATGTTAGTTTTTCCTTTTTGTAGTTTCAAGTGTTCATTTTATGTAATCCTTTATTGTTATAGAAAATTTCACATCAAATTTTTTTTATAGCTTTAAATTTCTATTATGATGATAACTTACAAACTAACACAGATTTTCAGGTAAGTGAAGGTAAGTTAAATTTATTCATTTTATAATATAATAATTTTTATGCTATGTTAACACAGGCATTTCCATATCAAATTAACAGAAGCCTAATTTATCCAATATAAAACATACTATTTTTCAAAGAAAAACAGACTTCTAGACAGGTTAGCATAGGCTGAGACAGTTATATTTTTCAAAGGACACACAGGGCTTGTTGCAAATTTCTCCTAGTGGTGATCTCCTATATTACATTTCCTTTTATGAAATAGATTACATATAGTGAAGCGGAATCTGAGATTCAGATTGCGCTTCACAGCCCACTTCCAATCTTCCGCTACCAACCTAAGTTCAAACCCTATTCTTGCATATATATTCCACTCACTAACACATTCTTTCTTATCCTTTTGGTTGAGTATTATTAACTAACATATTTATTAACGAAGATATTGGCATAAATATCTGAATTTAAACATGCAAAATAAAATTAATAAATATAGCATTTAAAAATTCGTATACGCAATAGGGAATGGGGGATTCATTATAACGGACTTATGATATCAAAATATATTATAATTTCTGTATTTATTTAGTTTATAAAAGTTATAGTAATTGTTTGTTAATTGCAGCTCAGATATCTATAGATATTGTAGAGACAAAAGTACTGAGCAAATATTTAGTGGAAAAGTTCGTTATATGTAATTTTATAAAATTGTGTTTTAAATTATTTTTGCCATTAAACTATACTTTTCTGTTAAATCCAATATGGAAGATGCTATTGTAATTAGTCAAAATTAAATAAAGGTGAGAAACTTTAATTAAAAGTTTCTCTAAAATCAAAATTAGAAACTAAACTTAATTGATTTACTTTTGTCACAAACATTTTTTTTATAAAAATTAATTAAAGTTTGAATACTTATCTAACAATGGCATCTTCCATCACAATGGGTAAAAGCTTGTATACGAATTCTTTTGGAAATTAGATTGCAATGACCAATCAGAAAGGGATTCCAAAAATACCAAGGCATGGAATAATTACGAATTAATTGGGAGAGTAAGGAAGACAGTCAAGGAGAGCAGTCACCAAGAAAAGTTGCGCTCGTAAATTTCAATGTGTACTGAGTAAATCTAAGATGCCTTTCTCACCATTTAAGATGGCCTTCCCTGAAATCTGTGCCCATGGATCCTGATACTCATAGACTATAATTATATGCCTGTTCGTTAAATAATAAACTTACTACCTGCCTGAATAACTATGCTTAACGAACTAGATCTAGTCTCCACGGGAATTGAAATCATCAAAAGAACCGCCATGTTTTACAGAGGTAACCATTTCAAATGCTGCTAGACTCTTAAAGTCACCATGAATAATTTTAACTCTCACCTATCCTTTTTTTAAACACTTTGTAAATCTTTCATTTGTAAAATTTAATATTAGTTATGAATCAATTTGTAAAGTTCTTACCTTTTTTGTTAATTGTACCTTGTTCTCTCTCTATATAACTTAGCTGTAATCTCTCCTACATTAAACCTCTCCTGAATAATTATTAGTTCTTAATTTCACATCTATGCGGCAATACTTTATTTTCATTATTATATTTCATACTTTCAGATACTAAATTATATGTCGATAATTTCCCCCAGAATCGCAAATGCTTACGCTATCTCTTTTAATAAAAGAAAACCCTCCTTACTTTTAGAGGGTAATTAATCTAGTATATTTTAAAAAACAAATTTGTTATTCTTAGTATAGCGGGAGCCTGCCAGTCTGGGAAATTAAAATCAGAATTTGATAATTACTGTCCAGTGTTATTTTAGAAAAAAATAAGTAAAAATCTATTTTCGTAGAAATGTTTTTTTTTTGGTTAATTAAATAATAGCGCTAACTTCTAAAATCTGTAAATAGATTTATATGAATTAAATTAATATTACTTTCTTGAAATCAATAGCCACCACCGACTTTATATATATTTAATAATACGAAAAGTATTTATTTATTAAAAGCATTCAAAACCAAAGATTATATTATTTATCCGTTGTGAAAAGTTTATGTGTAGTTTAAAGTAATACAGAAGGGGGGGGGAATCCTTTAGTTCTATGAGCTATATTATATTAGCATTAACTGTAATTCTTCCACATCCATGTAGTAATTAAATCATACCGGTACGCTGGCTTTTTATTAATAAAGATAGGCGATAATTCTTTATTCCTTAGTTAAATATCTATATATTTACATTAATGCAAGCATTACGTGTATACCGGCCTTTCGTTATATATATACTTTTGTGCTTCGTTCATTTTTACTTCCAATACCAAGGACAAGGTTTGGCAAATCTCTTTGGATTTCTTCTGCGCGAGATATTATTGCATAGGGTTCGCTCTGGCAAAAGTCCAGCCTATGGCACTTCAATAAAGTGCATTCTTCATTGTTTATGACCCGACCCTGCCGATGTTTGCAGAGAGTCACTTTCTCTAATGGTGAATTGATGCATCTTCTTAGATTTTAGAATAGATCTCTCCATTGCCATCATACACGTACCACTCTCCCAGATTTTATTCTCATTAAAAGCCTATTAACGCTCCTAAACCGTACTGTTATGATTATACTAAATGGATTGCCATTTTTTTAATATATATTTCATTCACACTCTCAGATACGATACTTCTGCCATTAGTATTATTTCCTGAATTAGCTTCCCACACACGTTCTTATATAGCAAATGCAAATATTAATTAAATAAAATTACCCTTATCATCCAACTTAATAAACTTACATATTGGTATGAGTGCTGTTGTTTTATTACTGGTGGATTCAAATAATTTTCAGTAACCGTAGTCTAGCGCTATTATTAAAAATCTGATGTATCCCATTCAATCGATAAATTATTGACATATAAATAGCCGCAATAGAATAAAGCCATGAATTATTTGTTATTGATGATTAAATATGTTCATTGTATAGTATTGTAAGAGAGGTTAATGTTGTCCAAGGGAGATAAACACCCATTTTATTTACATTGTAACACCAATAACGTTTGCAATCATATCTATTCCAAGTTGATTTAATAAATGTTATATCTTTCTAAATATCTAAGTCATTGTTTCATTTATTGAATAGAAATAATTTTGATGTAATATAAAAAGGTTTCACTTACTAGATGATCGAAAATCGCTAATTATAATATTTTAGACATGAACAAAGTTCGAATAAGAGTCTTTTTGTGTCACGACTTTGTGATGCCGGCGGGGTAGAGATAAATTAGATCAGTATCATTGGAATTGTTGCTCATAAGTTGGTAGATCTGAAAAATAGGCAAATAGGGCAGAGTTCATGAATGTTCCTGACCTATGTATCTTGCACAGGATTGGATTCGAGGTACTTTTGCCTAGATGCTAGATCTTGTTATATGAACAGACGAAACCGACCGGTACAGGTTTTTTTTCCCCCGGGTATGGACACCCAGCCGTGGGGCTATTAATTACTTTTACACCCTGAAGAACCCTGAATAATAGATGTTAGTATACTATATATGATGTTTATTCTCTAAATAATAAAAATATGTGTAAAATTTTTTTTTCCTGGTTTGTACACCCAGTTCAGGTGGTTTTTTGTTAATACTACATATACTCTGTATAAGTCATTACTAATATGTATATGATTTTCTCAATAATGTCAATCATATATGTAGATTTTTTTTCCATAAACAATATTCAGTATATAGGTGATATTTTGTTCTTCTTCCATAAATAATGTTTTAAATATATATGTACACTTTCTTGGGGTGGTGAAAGAAAAGTAGTGGCAGCTTTTAAATACTTTCACACCCATAGTATGTAAAAAAAAAGATATGTGCTTCAAATAGTAATGACATCTTTAATTACTTTATTATATTATACATCTGAACTGCTGTACAGCTGTCATAAATAAAAATATGTGTTTATAAAAAT
Source organism: Epiperipatus broadwayi (assembly GCA_028023455.1). Taxonomy (NCBI): domain Eukaryota; kingdom Metazoa; phylum Onychophora; class Udeonychophora; order Euonychophora; family Peripatidae; genus Epiperipatus; species Epiperipatus broadwayi. The sequence continues at coordinate 2,015,253 of JAQFVV010006210.1, forward strand.
GTACAATCACCTAGTAAAAGTGTTGTAACAATCTACTCCTCTTGACTGGCGCCCAGTAGTAATACCATTATAAATTTTGTCATCAGGTGGTAGATTGAATAAACTAAAAAAATATTAGAAACAATGATTCCAAAATTTAACAAGTTATATAGAGAGCATTATTTGTACTCAACTATTGCACTCAACTATGTACTCAACTATGTAATGTACTCAACTATGTAATGCAAGTTTTGATAATTTTAATATGAAGTAATACAATTTTAAGTATGTTTTAGATGCAAAGGAACAACCAAACTTAAAGACCCAGCAAAAACACTGAAGAATGAACAAGAGTAGATTAGGTAACAATATGATATTTGAACATATATATATATATATATATATATATTGTAAATGTTGGATCTAGAAGTTAATAATGCAAAAGGCAGGCATGGTAGAACACTAAATATAATAAATCAGGTATAGATTGGGTACAGGTATGGGGGAGCAGAACAAGGGGGAGACTGTTGAGAATGGGGGAGAGGTGTATCAGACCATAAATAAATAAAAACAAACAGGAAACCATAAGTGAGCATTTTTTGTGTGTGAATAAGAATAAATAAAATACACATATATTTATCTATATTTGAATCCTAGCAGAATGGAGAATAGTGATAAAGAGAAGATAGATCAAGGAAAGATGCTCAGGTCAGGAAAAGTAATCTATTGAGGATGATCAAAAGATGGAAGCGGAAAGTGAAGAGAAAACTGATGCAGAGCAAGAACATCAGGAAGTTGTAACCATGGAATCTGTAGAGAGCTCCACACAGAAACAGAATATAAACCTACAAACATTGTTGATGAATATGTTCACTAACATGGAAAAAAAAATCGAAGCCAAGCATAATGAGATGAAGGAGTGGATGTCATCACTGTGTAATGAAATGAACAGTAATATATTAAAGCAAATAGATGAGGTGCGAGCAGACTGCAGGAGAGGCTATGAAAAGGTTCATACTGAAGTCGAAGGGCTCTTGGAGGAGCATAAAGAAGAAACTAAAACTATAGTATCCAAAATGACTGGAGAGTTAATGATGACACGAAGTGTGATAGACCAGCAAGAAGCTGCCCACAACATAGCCATAAGTCAAATAAATGAACGTTTGGGTGATGAACTGAAGTGTCATGAAGAACAAGAGAGGATCATTTTAAATGTTCAGAAAACACAGACAGAGTTTCAAGACCAGCTAAAGGAACTGAGAGGTGACATTGATAAACTAAAAAGCAGCGCAGTGAAAATTTCAGAGTTCAGACCTGACGCATTAGGACCAGTACAGGAACACCACGTTGATAGGACATCAAATGTTATGCCCATAGGACAGATCTCGAAGGCACAAGCCTACATGGCGAAGTTCATCCAAGTGAAAACATTCAAAGGGGATGCTGGAGAAAATCCAAAAGCGCGTATTGAGAGTCTTCAAGAATTGTTTCGATTCCAACAGATCTCAGCACCGGATCAAGTAGCTTTGGCAATTCACTATCTCAATGGATATGCAAAATCATGGTGGGAAAGCCATGAAGACAAGCCACTGAATTTTGAACAGTATGCAGCAGCTCTGTTAAGGACCTTCTGGAGCGAGGAGCGCCAGGATGGCATTTATCATTCGGTTTTAAAAGAAATGTATGGATCGGCCAACAAGGAAACACACACACAGTTTTTTTTGAGGCAAGTGGCACGTCTCCGGTCTCTGATGGCATTCCCATTTACAGAGACCCAGATTATCCGTGCAATACAACAAAATATGCCACCATACATACAACAAATGATGGTAGGATGCCGAATAAGGAGAATTGAGGAAATGGCACAATTCCTCACCACCATTGACTACATGCCCATCAACAAAGAACCTCATGAATGAATACGGAAAGTTGAGCCAGCTAGAAACCAAGCAACCTCTCATGATCAACCTAACTTCTGGCGGAGTGACCAAACCCTCAATAAAAAGCCATGTGAACCTCCTGATCGGGGAAAATATTAAAAATAAGATAGATCACAGACGGATAGATAAGGAATTGGAACCACATTCTTAAAGATATGAATATAGTTTACTGTAATAGTTTGCACTCAATGATAGATAGGTCAAAATGTTTAACATATATCAGCAAAAGAAAAAAATGGGGCTAGCATTAGTTTGATAATTTTTTGTTATATATAAATAAATTCTGTACTCCTTTCAAACCAGGTTGTTCTTTTGTCACCGGAACCGCAAGTAAGATATTTTTTTTTTTACATTTTTTTTTATCAATTGTAAGTCCGGGAAAATGAAGCGGAATCTGAGATTCAGATTGCGCTTCACAGCCCACTTCCAATCTTCCGCTACCAACCTAAGTTCAAACCCTATTCTTGCGTATATATTCCACTCACTAACACATTTTTTCTTATCCTTTTGGTTGAGTATTATTAACTAACATATTTATTAACGAAGATATTGGCATAAATATCTGAATTTAAACATGCAAAATAAAATTAATAAATATAGCATTTAAAAATTCGTATACGCAATAGGAAATGGGGGATTCATTATAACGGACTTATGATATCAAAATATATTATAATTTCTGTATTTATTTAGTTTATAAAAGTTATAGTAATTGTTTGTTAATTGCAGCTCAGATATCTATAGATATTGTAGAGACAAAAGTACTGAGCAAATATTTAGTGGAAAAGTTCGTTATATGTAATTTTATAAAATTGTGTTTTAAATTATTTTTGCCATTAAACTATACTTTTCTGTTAAATCCAATATGGAAGATGCTATTGTAATTAGTCAAAATTAAATAAAGGTGAGAAACTTTAATTAAAAGTTTCTCTAAAATCAAAATTAGAAACTAAACTTCAATTGATTTACTTTTGTCACAAACATTTTTTTTTATAAAAATTAATTAAAGTTTGAATACTTATCTAACAATGGCATCTTCCATCACAATGGGTAAAAGCTTGTATACGAATTCTTTTGGAAATTAGATTGCAATGACCAATCAAAAAGGGATTCCAAAAATACCAAGGCATGGAATAATTACGAATTAATTGGGAGAGTAAGGAAGACAGTCAAGGAGAGCAGTCACCAAGAAAAGTTGCGCTCGTAAATTTCAATGTGTACTGAGTAAATCTAAGATGCCTTTCTCGCCATTTAAGATGGCCTTCCCTGAAATCTGTGCCCATGGATCCTGATACTCATAGACTATAATTGCCTGAATAACTATGCTTAACAAACTAGATCTAGTCTCCGCGGGAATTGAAATCATCAAAAGAACCGCCATGTTTTACAGAGGTAATCATTTCAAATGCTGCTAGACTCTTAAAGTCACCGTGAATAATTTTAACTCTCACCTATCCTTTTTTTAAACACTTTGTAAATCTTTCATTTGTAAAATTTAATATTAGTTATGAATCAATTTGTAAAGTTCTTACCTTTTTTGTTAATTGTACCTTGTTCTCTCTCTATATAACTTAGCTGTAATCTCTCCTACATTAAACCTCTCCTGAATAATTATTAGTTCTTAATTTCACGTCTATGTGGCAATACTTTATTTTCATTATTATATTTCATACTTTCAGATACTAAATTATATGTCGATAATTTCCCCCAGAATCGCAAATGCTTACGCTATCTCTTTTAATAAAAGAAAACCCTCCTTACTTTTAGAGGGTAATTAATCTAGTATATTTTAAAAAAACAAATTTGTTATTCTTAGTATAGCGGGAGCCTGCCAGTCTGGGGAATTAAAATCAGAATTTGATAATTACTGTCCAGTGTTATTTTAGAAAAAAATAAGTAAAAATCTATTTTCGTAGAAATGTTTTTTTTTTTGGTTAATTAAATAATAGCGTTAACTTCTAAAATCTGTAAATAGATTTATATGAATTAAATTAATATTACTTTCTTGAAATCAATAGCCACCACCGACTTTATATATATTTAATAATACGAAAAGTATTTATTTATTAAAAGCATTCAAAACCAAAGATTATATTATTTATCCGTTGTGAAAAGTTTATGTGTAGTTTAAAATAATACAGAAGGGGGGGGGATCCTTTAGTTCTATGAGCTATATTATATTAGCATTAACTGTAATTCTTCCACATCCATGTAGTAATTAAATCATACCGGTATGCTGGGTTTTTATTAATAAAGATAGGCGATAATTCTTTATTCCTTAGTTAAATATCTATATATTTACATTAATGCAAGCCTTACGTGTATACCGGCCTTTCGTTATATATATACTTTTGTGCTTCGTTCATTTTTACTTCCAATACCAAGGACAAGGTTTGGCAAACCTCTTTGGATTTCTTCCGCGCGAGATATTATTGCATAGGGTTCGCTCTGGCAAAAGTCCAGCCTATGGCAATTCAATAAAGCGCATTCTTTGTTGTTTATGACCCGACCCTGCTGATGTTTGCAGAGAGTCGCTTTCTCTAACGGTGAATTGAAGCATCTTCTTAGATTTTAGAATAGATCTCTCCATTGCCATCATGCACGTACCGCTCTCCCAGATTTTATTCTCGTTAAAAGCCTATTAACGCTCCTAAACCGTACTGTTATGATTATACTAAATGGATTGCCATTTTTTAAATATATATTTCATTCACACTCTCAGATACGATACTTCTGCCATTAGTATTATTTCCCGAATTAGCTTCCCACACACGTTCTTATATAGCAAATGCAAATATTAATTAAATAAAATTACCCTTATCATCCAACTTAATAAACTTACGTATTGGTATGAGTGCTGTTGTTTTATTACTGGTGGATTCAAATAATTTTCAGTAACCGTAGTCTAGCGCTATTATTAAAAATCTGATGTATCCCATTCAATCGATAAATTATTGACATATAAATAGCCGCAATAGAATAAAGCCATGAATTATTTGTTATTGATGATTAAATATGTTCATTGTATAGTATTGTAAGAGAGGTTAATGTTGTCCAAGGGAGATAAACACCCATTTTATTTACATTGTAACACCAATAACGTTTGCAATCATATCTATTCCAAGTTGATTTAATAAATGTTATATCTTTCTAAATATCTAAGTCATTGTTTCATTTATTGAATAGAAATAATTTTGATGTAATATAAAAAGGTTTCACTTACTAGATGATCGAAAATCGCTAATTATAATATTCTAGACATGAACAAAGTTCGAATAAGAGTCTTTTTGTGTCACGACTTTGTGATGCCGGCGGGGTAGAGATAAATTAGATCAGTATCATTGGAATTGTTGCTCATAAGTTGGTAGATCTGGAAAATAGGCAAATAGGGCAGAGTTCATGAATGTTCCTGACCTATGTATCTTGCACAGGATTGGATTCGAGGTACTTTTGCCTAGATGCTAGATCTTGTTATATGAACAGACGAAACCGACCGGTACAATAGGTTCAGTGATTTTCAGCTTCAGACTAAAATTTAGCACAATTTGCTTCATCTTTTTAAAACTAGTAGTGAGATTTGTCTTATTTTAGACGACATGATAAATCTCATGGTTTTTCAAAAGATGAGCTGCTACTGATGTTCTCTTCTCAATTTGGATCAAAACTGACCGTTATTCAGTAGATACTGAAATATCATGCTTTTAACTTGCTCCCTACTTTATTTTTTCAATGATCTACTTATCCATCCAGTCACACTATATCACAGATATGGCAGCATTAATCCTGACCAATTGATTCTATTTTTACAAAAAAGGTTATTACCTTTTAATTTTTCATTAATTAAGAAATTCCAATTGTACCTTAATCATTAAAAAATCTCCATGAAGTATTTTTTTTTTTAATTACTAGAAATGGATAATCTTTTAATTATACTTTAATTTCAAAAACATCATATTTTGTTTTATATAT